>BQNB010017516.1:0-69812 GCA_026074375.1 Tanacetum coccineum
GTGGACTTATAAGCTTATTTGATTTAGGTTTCAAATTTTTTGGCTTATTTTGAGACTTGTGGGCTTATCTTGTATAAGGTTGTTATGATTATCTTGTATAAACTCACAAGCGGGCTAAATAAGCTAACACAAACACCCCTAATAAGCCGGCAAAAGAAAGCTTATAAAATAAAAGCTGAAATAAAATAAGCTCTTAACCCAAACATCGGCTACCTTAAAGAAAGCTACTATGAGAAGACATTGAAAGAGATAAGTTAGTGTTGTGTTTTATGGGTTTATGTGTTGAATTACAGGTACTAACTGCTATTAGTACTTGCTCCCAGGTTACCGTTTCCATTTTCTTGATTAATAATTTTCTTAAATTTGATTTAAGACTAAAAAAGGTTTTATATCTTGAATTTATTATGATACCAGCAGTATAAAGAAAGGGGTTTTTCTAACATGTGCCCTAGGCACATGATAAGAAGGGGACAAGAACTGACAGCTCCTGATTAGTCAGCAAATGATTGATTAGCTCCTGAGGAGATAAGGATGTTACCTGCTGACCAATCAGGAGCTGCTGTAGCTCCTGTCTCCCCTTATCATGTGCCTTTGAAACACATATTAAAAAAAACCCTAAAGAAAGTTGGACATGTAAAGGTCAAAATGTGAAACACTATTTTATTAGATTTTACACTGTTAGAAATTTTTGTTAGTTTTTGTTATTGAAATTTGAAACAACTTATAAAAGAGCGTGAAATAACATATTTTATAGATTAAACAAGCTATAAAAATAACGTTTTGGGTGTATTTTAGGGCCCGTTTGGTTTATAAGTGTGTTTAAGATTAAGAATTGGATATGGATTTGAATTTAGATTTGAGAAAGGTTTTGAGAAAAACGAGGAGAGAGAAAACTTAATAATTATTACAAAAATATATATATTTTATATATCCAAATCTGTGGCTAGCATCGTTTGATAAATATTTAATATTCATTTGAAAAAGATAATCAAAATGTCGTTTTTTCTTTATATTATTGTACTCACTTTTACGTACACATTATAACCAAAGTTGTTGCTAACTTGCTACTCCGACAATTTTGCTTACCAAACGCATATAAATATGTCTATCTAAAGTCTAAAAATCCAAGGTGAGTCTAAAAAATCACATTTATATCTATCTAAAGTCTTCAAAAACCAAGACATGGCGAGTGATTAGCTAGTGGCTTCTAAGAGTAAGAACTGATTTGGAATAGATACACGCTGCCATGTTGCTATAAGTCTTGTACCCGAAAAGCAACTGAGCCCTTCAATAAATTAACTTTAAACATGGTTCCATTGGTTCGTCTTCACATCGATGGTCTCAAGAGTATTTGCATCCTTTTCATTTCAATTGACTTCAAAGTTCAAACTTGGTTAACCATTTAGAGTACCTTAAAAGGTCTTTGGCTATCATCATTAGGCTACCTACTACAATGACCTGCAACGACCTACATTTTCCCCTGCCACATCAGCTTTTCCTCTCCAGCGTCCTAAAAAGCGACTTTTTGCCACTATAAGGCGACCTTCATTTTTTTTCTAATTTAAAAAAAAATATATTAAATTTTATTAATAATAAAAACATTACATAATAAAATAAAAAACATTACATAGTTACTCAAATAACATAAAAACATTACAATAAAACAACATAATTAAAATAATTCTTAGATTATTAAAAACGATACATAGCTAAATTAATCTAATTCGTATTCTCAATCAGATTTCACCTTAAATTCCAACCTAAATAACTCATCATGAGATTGTTCTTGCTTAATTCTCTCTTCCAACTCTTTTTCAGCCATTGCTTCTTCTTCTAACGTTTCTCTTAGTGCCTCTTCATCAAGAAATAGTTGCTGTTACTCTTTCTCAGTGAGATATCTATATGTAAGATATTCATCACATATCTCATGTTCATCAGTTGATTCCTTAATAGTTGGAAATGAAGAAATGAAATAAGCTCTTAACCCCAACCTAAATAAGCTACCTTAAAGAAAGCTACTATGAGAAGACATTGAAAGAGATAAGTTAGTGTTGTGTTTTATGGTTTATGTGTTGAATTACAGATATTAGTACTTGCTCCCAGGTTACCGTTTCCATTTTCTTGATTAATAATTTTCTTAAATTTGATTTAAGACTAAAAAAGGTTTTATATCTTGAATTTATGATAGCAGCATTATAAAGAAAGTTGGACACATTATTTTATTAGATTTTACACTGTTAGAAATTTTTGTTAGTTTTTGTTATTGAAACAACTTATAAAAGAGCGTGAGATAACATATTTTATAGATTAAACAAGCTATAAAAATAACGTTTTGGGTGTATTTTAAAATAGAGAAATGCTACATCCACAAAAAGTTTACAAAAAATTATCTACACAATGACATGGCATGTGAGTTTAACCGATAATATTGTATGATTTTTCTCTTTCATCATTCTCATCACTCATATTTACATGACAAGTGTATTTTTGTATATCTTTTGTGGATGTAGCATTCTTTTTTAAAATAAGTCACGAAATATTGTGGTACAGTGTTTGTAACGAGTATAGAAACATTCACACTGTTAGACAATGAATAAACCTCATTGTGATCACCATTTATAATGGTGAAACCCTAATGCCCTAAACCCGCAAACCGGGCTTAGGACTATTTATCTACTAATACACACTTCGTTGCGATGTGCTTTCATTATTTTGTTGCATATTTTTTTTTAGGTTTTCATGTATAGTGAAAATATTTCATCCAAAAATTTATACAACAAAATAATAATTTTGTTAATAAAATAAAATAAAACAAAAAGATTGGAAAAATAAATGACTCGCTTTTGTTTTTCTTTTCAGAACGCTTGTACCCAAACGTGGTGCATTGCGTTCCGCATCGCTTAGATCGTAATCCAGATTGCAAGTTTTCGTGTTTCCGAACAACGTCATACGGTGTACGAAAAGCCATTGGTTCGGCGTACCAATATTAGCTTGATCGGCATACCGATGTTATTGATGCACTGATTTGCATCGAAAATCGGTCGAATCCGTCTCAAAATTAGTCGAATCGAAATATAAAAGATGCTAAAAGTAGTAGTTTAATATTTTTTAATAGAAAGAAAAGTGTTTTGATGAGATACAAGTACTTTTTAAACATATCCACCCATTAATAATATCTATATATGTACATGTACAATATGATACATTGTACTAAATCAGATACATCACCCAAAATCATAAGGTATGTCGAACAGAAGTAAACCCAAAACGAACCGAAGTGAACCTACACCCCCTCGTACCAAATTTTAGGGAATTAACGTACCTTGATCTCGTTTCACGATCGCGTATCGTGTTAGCGTGTTGGATTATGTTCGTGTTAGCGTGTTGGATTATGTCCATGTAAAATAATATATGTCTGGAAAGTTTATTCGAGTCTACAGGGACGCAAGCGTTAATACGTAAAACAATTAATAATAAATATATTAAATGTAATATATTTAAGTGATAAAGGTTAAACGAGCGTTAAATGTTAACGAGTATTTAACAGGAGTTATATTACCCCCCCCGTTCCAAAATTATTGTCCCCTATTGACTTTTCAAGTTTTTTTCTTTCAACTTTGACCTTAAATATGGATACAGGTACGAGTTCTCATTTAAATAATTTTGTCACTAGTCTTAGTTCTATCTTTAATTCGTGTATATATCCGTCTGTTTAGGTTGGTGACAGTCACTCTATACCCTTCACTAATACGGGCCATAGCATTTTGCCAACTCCGTTCAAAAATCTTCACCTAAATAATCTTCTGATTACACCTCACATTGTTAAAAATTTAATTTATGTTCGTCAGTTTGTTCGTGATAATAATTGTACCGTTGAATTTGACGCTTTTGGTTTTTCTATTAAGTACTTCATGACGCGTCGGGTGCTTCTCCGATGTGATAGTACCGAGGACCTGTATCCGGTCACAGCTCCATCTCCAATTCCACAGGCTTTCTTTGTGAGTCAGCATACGTGGCATCAACATCTTGGTCATCCAGGAAGTGAAGTGCTACGTTGCCTCATTTCTCATAATTTTATTTTCTGTAATAAAGAGAAGCCTCCCGTCCTTTGTCATGCTTGTCAACTTGGCAAGCACGTGAGGCTTCCATTTGCTAGTTCTAGTACTTTGGTTACTTCATGTTTTGACATCATTCACTCAGATGTGTGGACTTTACCCATTCCGAGTCTTTCCGGTTATAAGTATTATGTTTTGTTTTTGGATCATTACTCGCAATTTGTTTGGGCTTATCCTTTGCTTAATAAGTCTGATGTGTTGCCTAAATTTATATTATTTCGTACATCTGTTCACACTCAATTTAAATGTGAAATTAAATCGTTTCAGTGTGATCATGGTGGTGAATTCGACAATCGTAACCTACATAAACTATTTTCTGACAATGGGATCCAGTTTCGTTTCTCATGTCCTAAAACCTCTCAACAAAACGGTAAATCCGAACGCATGGTTCGCACCATAAATAACCTCATCCGTACCTTACTTTTCCAAGCCAATCTTCCACCTACCTTTTGGGTTGAAGCTCTTAACATGGCCATACACTTACTCAATATTTTACCATCCACCACTATAAACAACGAAATATCATACATCCGTTGGTTCGCCAAAAATCCGGATTGTGTTTGGGTTACGTTAGAAGGGGATGTTATATGAATTGGTGTTTGGTTGAGCCACAATAGCCGGTGGAGAGGTGGGATGTGTTTGGGCCTGTGCAGATAAATGGGTTGTCGTAGCATTTAGATGGACAGTGGATGTATTTAGAGGATGGGGAGATATGGGCTCGGTAGAAGTTAACTAAGGGATTGATAGCATGGGGTCGTAGTAATCATCTAAAAATACATAGGTAGGTGCTATGGGTGATTGATGGGAGGTACATGGAAAAACGGTTTCATCAAATGTAACATGACGAGATATAATAATTTTGTTGGTTTTCAACTCAAGACATCGATACCCACGATAATTGGATGCGTATCCCAAGAAGATCGAGGGTGTGGTCCATGGTTCAAGTTTGTGATGAGGAAAAGGTGTTGGTAACATAGGCACCTAAATATGCGTAACATGCTATAGTGTGGTCCCGTCACGAGACTGTGTGATCATAAGGTGAGTCAAAACTGTGTTCGGGATAAGATTGGGTTCGAGAATAGTAACCTAGTGAGGTAAGTGTTGACTTTGAGCAGTAGATAGGGGGAGTTTGGTTGAGATGAAGTGTTGTTGTGGGCCGTGACATGGTCATGGAAAAGAAAAGTGACGGTTGTTTTAAGGTTTTGGAGAGGATCGTTGACTCTGATACCATGTAAGTAGGGAATGATTGTTTATTGATTGATTATTACCAAAATACATTACAATAAATATATATACATAGATAATTCTAGAACCGGACTTGAGCCCACTACAACACATATGCAAATATACGGGCTAACACTTTTCACCTTAGTACTTATGGGAAAAAACAAGCCATAACCCAAGTTAATAAGGTATGAAATCCCAAAGTGATAAGCTTATCAGCTTATCTAGTTTAGCTGTCTATTACATAACTTATTAATTTTTAAATAATTTTTTTCTAATCCAATGATTCAACTATATCAACATGGTTAACCAAAAAGTAATACAAAATTATCAGCTTAATGGGATCTGAAAAAGCCAATAAGCTCAACTCTGTGAGCAAATAAGCTTTTCACCTTATAGCTTATGGCCAAAAATAAGCCATAAGCTCAAGTCGATAAGCTTAGTTGTCCCACAGTGATGAGCTTATCAGCTTATCCAGTCTAATATGCTAATATAAACACCCAGTTAATAAACTTGAACGAATATTGATTGGAAATGTGGTCGCGCGTTGCAACGTGGCTGACTTGTATTCGGCATTTTTCATTTTCCTTTTATATTGCCTACTTGTATGTTCCACGTTATTATACTCGCGCCATAAATGTTGACTAAGTAAAAAAGAGAAGAAAAAAAACTAAATAGGCCAGCCCAAAGCGGGGTTTAATTTTTTTCGAATTGATTTTGACCGAATATTGAGTGGAAATGTGCTCACGCGTTGAAACGCGCGGGTGTTTTTTAATCTCAATGAATCGGTAGATATGTGTTGTATATTTAATAAATAAAGTTTACTACATAAAAAAGTCGTAAATAGTTAAAAGTTGAGAGGAAGTTTCATATAAAAAAATATTTTGGGCCAACAGTAAAGTCGTAAAAAGTTAAAAGTTGAGAGTACGTTTCGTAATTTTTTTTTTCTTATTTTGGGCCAACAGGGGTTTTTTTTATATTGGGCCGGTTTTTTTTAGGCCACACCGATGAACAGTAAACGTCAGCTTATTTGGGCCAACCATGAATAGTGACACGGTGAACAGTAATATGTACTGTTCATCGGTGAACAGTGAAATCGTGTCAAAAACGACGGCATTTTACTTCTCTAATGAGTATATACAAGCAAGGTATCCCGCGCGTTGCGGAGGGCGTAATTTTTTGCGAATCAGAATATTAAGTGGGAATGTGCCCGCGCGTTGCGGCGGGACTGACCTGTATTCAACGCATGCATTTTATTTTACTGAGCATTTTTTTAACAATCACGAAAGTGAGAATACGTTTTGTAAAAATATTTATTTCCTATTTTGTGCCGGCAATTTTTTTTAATATGCCTACTTGTATGTTTCATGTTATTATACTCGTGCCACAAATGTTGAAAAAGTATAAAAAAAAACCACATGGGCTGGCCCGAATTGGGAGCCAAAAACCCCATTGGAGCCCACGACGCAAAACGCCATCGTTTTAACAATCACGGAAGTGAAGGTACGTTTTGTAAATATATATTTTTTCCTATTTTGTGCCGGCATTTTTTTAATATTGCCTAATTATATGTTTCACGTTATTATACTCGCGCCATAAATGTTGACAAAGTAAAAAAAAAAGACCACATGGGCCTGCCCAAACTGGGAGCCCAAAAAACCCATTGGAGCCCACGATGGAAAACGCCGTCGTTTTGCATCACAAATAGGATATTTAGTAATGTGTTGAGTTGTGTTGGGTATTTATAAGGAAACAAGCAAAGGTATCTGCGCGCTGTTGCGGGCGTTAATTTTTCGCGTGTTGTTGCATGGAGTTAATTTTTTTTTTTTTTTCTGCGGATTTATTTTTTCGGTCTCATGTTTAATAATTTTTTTTCTTTTTTTATATGGGCTTATGTGTTGGGGCTCGTGTGTTGGGACACATGTTTAAAGGTTTCTTTTTTAAGCTATATGTGCGGGGCATTTTTTTTCTTATTGTATTTTGTGCGGGTTTATTTTTTGGTACCATGTTTAATAGTGCGGGTTTATTTTTTCAATATCATGTTTAATAGTTTGTTTTTTTTCCTTATATGAGCCAAAATTGGAGCCCAAAAGACCAAGCACTGTAGCTACAACTCTAGCTACAATAGTGGCGTTTCACTCTTATGTGGCACTATTCATTTGAGGTCTCAAATGAGTATATTAGTAATGAAGGTAAGACTAAAAAATAATTGAGATTAAACTACAAGTACAAGTACGAACGGGTCTTTGCTTATTAGTACTTCGCATTTTAGGTTACCGTTTTTATTTTCTCCATTAATAAATCTTTTGTTGATTAACTGTTTGTTAAAAAATTGGACAATCTATGAATGGTATTAAAAAAAAGGGGGGGGGGGGGGGGGGGGCGGTTCAAATTTGCGGCCCAAAAAACTGAGCCAAAATTGGAGCCCAAAGACCGAGCATTGTAACTACAACGTAGCTAACAATATAAGAGCGTTTCCTTTTTTTTTTGTTTTCCATCACTTTTTTTTTCTCTTCACATCTATGTGGCACTAACTATCATTTGAGATCTCAAATGAGTATATTAGAAATAGTAATAAAATTGATGAAAGTATAGGATAGACTAAAAAATAATTGAGATTAAACTACAAGTACAAGTACGAACGGGTCTCTGCTTATTAGTACTTCGCATTTATTTTATTTTCTCCATTAATAAATCTTTTGTTGATTAACTGTTTGTTAAAAAAATGGACAATCTATGAATGGTAATAGGATTTTTTATATAGAATTAATTTCAAATAACACCAAAATCTTTTCATGCTAAAGATATCAAGTAATAAAAGAACAAACAAGAAAAGTTGGACACGTAGAGGTGAAAATTTGAAACATTATTTTATGAAAAAACATTTCTAAATTTCAAACTCACTAAAGACTACGCTCTCTGTCTTAAAATTATTGTCCTCCGACAAAAAACACACAGTTTAAAAAAATAATAAATTTATGTTGTTTTCTCTTTCTACTTTTTGAAGAATTAACATTTTTTACTCTTAACTAGTTAATTATTGTCTTCTTTAAAGTTTGTAATAATAATTTTAAACAAGTGTATTTTTTTTTAACAGCACTTTATTAAAAAACTAGCAAGAAGCTAGAAGAATTACAAAGTTACAAGATGAGGATTTTTTAGCCAATCAACCCAACTAAACGACACATTACATCTAAACCGACTCCAATAAAAAGAATACGACACAACATCATCAAAAATATCCGCCTTAGAAGGAGAAACCACACCAAAGACACACTTATTACGATAAGCCCAAATTAGCCACCACAACCCAAAACACACCCCTTCTAACAACCTTTTATGCTTGATAGGAATCCGAAGATTTACGATCCAAGAAACCCATTCATCGAACGTATGCACTTCCATGAAATCCACCTCCCACCAACGGCAAATCTTGCGAAAATTATCTTTCGCAACAAGGCAATCAAAAAATAAATGACTTGACGATTCCGTGACGCTACCACAAACGGGACAAAGAATAGACGGAATATCTATACCTCTCCGGGATATATTAAGACGGGTAGGCAAACAATCAATTATCACCTTCCACGCATGAATGTTAACATTGATTGGCACCGCTTTTATCCATCGAGTTTGAGTAGACACTTCCGAAAACCTGTTATCATCAATAACCTTTCTAGCCGAAGCTACCGAGAACTCACCCGAACCATCAAGCGTCCAATACCACCTATCAGGCGTGACACCAAGAACAACACCTTCCACGTAAGTCGTCAAATCCGTCAACTGATGTTGTTCCACTCCGCTTCTAGGAGCACGACGAAAAGACCAGGTCACGTTCTCTTGTGACAGTTTAGAAGCCACATCGACAGTCTTCTTCACTTCCAGCGCATAAAGCCTAGGATATCTTTGTTTCAAAACCATGTCTCCATGCCACAAATCCTCCCAAAAATAAGTATCCATACCATTACCAAGCTTTTTCTGCATAAAATTATTCAAGTGTATACCTTTTATCTTCAATGTTTCCACCTCCTGGAGAATGCTTCGCCAAATGGACTTGTAACCAACCTTGAATCCGCTACCATTTTTCCCATCTTCGCCATGAATAGCTTTAATAACCCATAAACAAGACTTGAAATCTCATATATGGTTGCAAGAATTAAGTGAGTACGTGTGTGTGAGCATGAGTTTCGATTATTGGCTTTCACCGGCCATTCAAAGGTTAACGTTACGTAGCGAGTATGGTTTGTTTCTTCCTTTCGAGGTTGGTCCCAGTTTTTGCACGTGTGCTTGGACTCGTTTTCTATTTCATACATGGTTGCGGCTTTGGTTTCGTGATTGGTACGTGGAGCTAATAGTGTACGTTTGGGTTTGGGATTGGTTGTGTCTCGTTGAATCTTGTGTGTTTGTATTCGTGGTTGATTTCGAGTTCGTGTGGGGGTAAGGTTCTTGTTCACGAATGGTATTTTAGTTGTTGGTGTACGTCAAGTTATGGGTTCGATCGTGCCTCGTTATATTCTGGTGTCGGTGTTGTGTTCTTTTTCGGTTTCGATCTATTTCATTAAGCCTTAAGGTAATGTTTTTTTGAACTATCATTTTAATACAAAATCACATGTATCATAATGCACCATGAACTGATGTTGTAACGTTGCACTTGCATGATCTCATTGGCTCTCCTTTTCTATTAGATCACACGAAAGCGTGTAGGACATAGAAGAGCAACAAACTATTTACATGACATGCACATTTGATTATGATTCATAAAACGATCGAAAAGAAAAGAAAAGGAGGCATGCATCATCGTAAATACAACAACTTTCTTAAAAAAAATACTAGATAGGAACAAACTTGTGGATCTGTTTATATTTGAGGTAAAAGGAACTCACATCATGCAGGTAAAATGTAGACGTGTTCAATTAGTAAGTTACTTATGAACATCAGTATGTCAAAAGAAAAAATCATAATTGTAGTGCAAAGTTCAATAAAAGTATACGAGATATGGAATGTAATGAAATTATCATGTTTAGGGTCAGAGACAATCTCTTTTTTTTGGTTTTCATCTGCATATGCCAATATGTAACTGTCTTTTGGAATTTTTGGGGGTTTTATAGTCATTGGTAAAGACCGTTATGGTTTACCAATATGTATGACTGATCCTATGGTCGACAAACATGTAGACAGCATAAGCGACAAACCACTACCACTGGTCTTACGTACCATACTACTAGAGGTGGCAAATGGGTTGGTTTGGGTCATGGGTCAAATGGGTTATGGGTCCAATGGGTCAAACAGGTCATGTTTTAAAAATAGGTCTAACGGGTCATGGGTCAAACGGTTTACAAAAGTTCCGATTTATTCAGATAAAAAAAATACCTGCGGAAACATCTTCGATACATAATAACTTTAAAATAATCGATATGGTCACAAACGTACAACCCATTATATTAAAAAAAACCCATATAGCAAAAAAAAACACTTTAAACATGAGGCTCAACACATAAGCCATATAAAAAAATTGTTACTAATATACACATTTGTCGACAAACTAGGTTAAAATTCGCATAAAATATGGCCCAAAGTAAAAAAAAAATACAAAACGGTCCCTCAACTTTTAACTATTTACGATTTTCTTACACAAAAAATCTCGTAAAAAATTAACAAAAAAAACACGTCAAGTTTTTATTGTTCACAACTTTTTTACATTCATCGGCCCAAAAAAAAAAGATATCGAACCGTCTCAAAAAAAGAAAATATTCGAGAAAAATTTAACCCGTCCCAACACAAAAAAAATTTCCCAAATCGTACAAAAAAAGAAAATATCCAGGAAAAAATTAGCCAAAAAAAACAACCCAAAAATAGCCTAAAATCTGGCCCAAAGTAAAAAAAAAATACAAAACGGACCCTCACCTTTTAACTATTTACGATTTTCTTACACAAAGATTCCCGTAAAAAAATTTACAAAACCGTCCCAAAAAAAGAAAAGGCCAGCCCGAATAGTTTTTTTTTTTTTTTTTTTTTAAATTTGTATGCATAAAGTAGGAGGGAAACAAATATTACAAAAGTTCCGATTTATTCAGATAAAAAAAATACCCGCGGAAACATCTTCGATACCTAATAACTTTAAAATAATCGATATGGTCACAAACGTACAACCCATTATATCAAAAAAAACCCATATAGCAAAAAAAAACACTTTAAACATGAGGCCCAACACATAAGCTATATATAAAAAAAATGTTACTAATATACTGGCCCAAAGTAAAAAAAAAATACAAAACGTTCCCTCAACTTTTAACTATTTACGATTTTCTTACACAAAAAATCCCGTAAAAAATTAACAAAAAAAAAACACGTCAAGTTTTTATTGTTCACAACTTTTTTACATTCATCGGCCCAAGAAAAAAAGATATCGAACCGTCCCAAAAAAAGAAAATATTCGAGAAAAATTTAACCCGTCCCAACGCAAAAAAAAATTCCCAAATCGTACAAAAAAAGGAAATATCCGGGAAAAAATTAGAAAAAAAAAACAACCCAAAAATAGCCTAAAATCTGGCCCAAAGTAAAAAAAAATACAAAACGGACCCTCACCTTTTAACTATTTACGATTTTCTTACACAAAGATTCCCGTAAAAAAATTTACAAAACCGTCCGAAAAAAAGAAAATATTCGTGAAAAAATTAGCCCGTCCCAACGCAAATTTTTTTTCCCCGAATCATACAAAAAAGGAAAATATTAAAAATTAGCCCCGCCATAACGCATCGCAAAAAAAAACCCTTAAACATAAAAAAAAATTATTCGAGAAAAAATTAGCCCCGCCGCAACGCGCGGGTTCTTTTGATTGTTGATATTATAGTCTCTCATTATACAACGCTGGCAATGGGTTGACATACACGAGTATATGGAATGTATATTAATTGAAAACTAATACGCAATGAATCATTGACACAAAATACCATATAAACACATCTTCCTTATAGCCTTCCTAATTCTCTCAAAACAAATCACATAAACGCTAAACAAGACTTGAAATCTCAAATATGGTTGCAAGAATTAAGTGAGTACGTGTGTGTGAGCATGAGTTTCGATTATTGGCTTTCACCGGCCAATCAAAGGTTAACGTTACATAGCGAGTACGGTTTGTTTCTTCCTTTCGAGGTTGGTCCCGGTTTTTGCACGTGTGCTTGGACTCGTTTTCTGTTTAATACATGGTTGCGGCTTTGGTTTCGTGATTGGTACGTGGAGCTAATAGTCATTGGTAAAGATCGTTATGGTTTACACTCAGATGGATTTATTATTTAAACGACCTCATATGTATGACTGATCCTATGGTCGACAAACATGTAGACCGCATAAGCGACAGACCACTACCACTGGTCTTACGTACCATACTACCATCGGTACTTATGCAATACCTTTTACGAAATCAGTCTAAGCGGGATGAATCAGTAGTTAATCGCATTGACATTTCCGACAAGTTTTGGGTACATTGTTAATTATCTCATAAGTGATATAATGTTTTATTTTTCGGTTCACTAAATTTCTTTATATGTTGCTTGATACATGTTAAGATTTTTATGCTTCAGGTGGATGTTATCGCATGTTACAACCCTTTGCAATTTCATTTCATCTTTTAAGGTAACGTTATACGAAACACTTACTACAATATCACATTTCAGTTTATATTCTGCGCTAGGAATTTTCGCCGCTATACGCGAGTACTCGCCTAGTGTTAATAATGTGTGCCTTGGGATTTCCTGATGTTAAGGACCTCATTCTGGTTATTTTTTTAGCATATGCCATTGACCATATAGATCATTCACTAACTCACAAAATCAAACGTTTAATCAATCAAGTAGGATAAGAAATTAATAACTTGTCTAAACCAAACATATCATACACTTATTTTACTATATAAAGTATTGATTGACCAATATACGATCAAAAAAATATCAATGACTATTCCAATACATAAACCATTCATTTACATTAGGGTGCGTTTGGTTGGTATACGGGTTTAGAATTAGAATTAGATTTGGTTTAAGATTTAAGATTTGCAGGTCTGCAAAATTAGAAATTATAGGTTAGAGTTGGCCTATGAACAGTTTATGGTTTAGTAAGAATCTATATTTATTCAGTAAAAACTATAACACACTTAACCCCCCAATATATACTAACTGAAGGTTAATCCAAACACCCCTAGAAGTAATTTCGGTCATGTTTAGTAACAAAACATGAAAGAACCTTATGTCATGACTCCTTTTTGGATAAAGACATGATAGGTTTAGCAAAACGATTAAGCGCCATTATAAGATGTAACAATTAGCTTTTGCAATCATAAATGAAAACAGATGAGAATCTTACTAATATATGCTTTTATCATATTTTCAGCAAAAAGGACTATATACGTGGATGAATCAGGCAAAGACGTTTACTTAAATATTAAATAGTCCGTTCCGAGTATATACATCCAAACGTTGTAGGTCTCAAGTATAACTCAAGATTATAGTAGTCCAACAAAAGACAATAAACACATGTTTTAACCCAAATAACTCAAATGGCAAAGTAGTTCATGTTTAGTTGAGAAATTATAGAAAACACCACGGCTCTATGTACTCCACTTTGAGATAAAAAAAATTACATTGATGCACTGATCATAAAAAGAAAAACCCCTTATTTTTAAGTCAATGTAAACTTATAAAAAAAGCTTTCCAAACAATCGGATATTGAAACTTCAAAAACATACAAACATTATCTTCTACGGCGTATCAATTCATCGTAAACAAACCAATATCACAAATAATATCAAAAAGTAAACAAAATACCTAACCACAATTCTTCCATTAAAACAAAACATCTATAAACCCAAAAATTAATAAAAGAAAGAAAAAACCTACTTTTTGGAAGATGAATAATTAACAATACAAAATAGTGGTAGTGATTGAATTTCCTGTGTGCATGTGCTTTTATGATCCAGTTAAAGAATAGATTTGGGAAAAAATAGTTTTGATAGATCGTGAATCTCCAATTTTTTCATGGAGGTTATGTCTATTTATCTCTTTCTTCACCATCATAAAAATCAAGATTGGAATCAATGAATTTGGTGAGTTCTATATGTGGGGTGGCCCAATTTCTTTCACAAATATCCTATACCTTCAACAAAACCCATCATAATTCGGAAATATTCTTCTTCATTCAATCTTGAATTTAGGCTGGAATTGGGTTTGCATTTGGATTATGTATGTGTGTAACAGATGTAAAGCAGACATCATAGAATGTTCTGGGTTTTATGAAAGTGGGAGTGGGATTCATGAGTCACAATTGGCATGTATAATATCAAGACACGAATAGCAAAACACAAAAGGATTAGAGTAGTGCTATTTAGACCTAAAATGTCGAAATTCATGCCTAATGCATAAATCACTTGTACATGTGTTTTATGTATTTTCTCTTTCCAAATTCTCACCAATCATTTTTTCAAACTAACCAATCAAATCATTAGGTTCATTATTAGGCATGATTAGTAGGCACAACAATAGGAACCCGGGTGACAGAACCGGGCCAGAGGGGTTAATAGAAACCACAGGGTGAACCGGGTTTTTAAAAGCAATTAAAGTCACCTTGGGATGATAATCTTCACAATTAATAATAAAGGTATAATATGTATTGATGTTTATCCATAAATGGATTGTATTTGATCACGTATCTTCATATTTAAATTCTTTAATGGCAAGAATTTCAGTGTCGTCTAGAATAAGATTTGACGAAGAACTTTAGAAACAAAGCTCCCTTATGAGGTATAACGAAAAAAATTATATTTTAAAAGCTAGGGTGTTTGTTTTATTTTTTCTATATGGTACAATGGAGGTTGTGCTTACCGTTGTACTCCATCCGTCCTATTTTTATTGTTTACGTTTCATTGTTGGGATGTCCCAATTTAATTGTCCACTACTAAAAATAAATAGGGAAGTTTGATCAAGTTTACTATATTATCTTTTTTTGAAATTAGTATTACAAACTTTAAAGACTTTAATTAATTAGCTAAGGGTAAAACTGTCATTCTATCAAAAAGTAAGAAAGAGAAAGCCGTAATAAATGCACTTTTCTTAAACTGTGTGTTTTTTGTCGTGAGACAATAATTTTTGGAAGGAGGGAGTAATACTTTGCATTAGTGAGTCAAGATGATGGTGTCAATGCGAGAATTGTTAGCATTTTCCTTGAAGTTTGAGCAGATCATACCCTAAATTTTCCCACAACGTAACCTTTACGTTACAGAAGAAATAGAAAAGAATGATTGGAGGTGGAAGCTAATTGATGTTCATTTGATGTCTTTTGGTCATTATGTAATGGTCATTATGTACCTGTTAAAACAATATATCTGTTAATATTTTGGAAACAGTTACCAAAAAAATGATGTTAGAATGATAACCTTTTGGTTGATGAAGACCTTTTGTGTTTTAACTGTTAATGATTTTAGAATAGTTTGTATTTACAGAATGCATATTGCAGATTGCATTTGGATTTGCATATTGTAGTTGCAGTATGTTAATTCCATTTGGAGCTTGCATTTGCATAATGCATTTGCATAATACATTTGCAGCTTGCATTTGAAGAATGCATTTGCAGCTTGCATTTAAAGAATGCATTCCATTATCATTTGTTTTAACAATTGATATTCCATTTGCAGTTTATCATGAACATTTGCATACCATTTTGCATTTGCATTTCATTTTCATTTCAAACTTAACCATGAGCATTATAATCAACTCAGTTAACTAATAAAAAGTACATATTGTATAGTTAGTGTAATCGGCTCATTGGCCCAAGCCCATAGTCTAGAATCTTCCTTTGTACCCTATATATAGTTGGCTATTATATCAATGAGTATCAAGCAATAAATCAAATCAATATCCTTTATGGTAATCAGAGCCTAATATCAATCTTTCTCTAATCCTCTCCTTCTTTTCTCTCATAACGCGCTCCTCACCTCTCCCTCCCATAAAAAAAAACTGTTCATCGGCGGGTACTGTTCATCGACGGATACTTTTCATCGATAGGTATTGTTCATCGCAGAAAAAAAACTTCTTATGGCTTCTCCTGATCAGCAATGGTATATGGATATCGGAGCAACCTCTCACCTTTCATCTCACACCGGGTAACCTTCAAACCTCTTCTCTTAATCGTAATTTTCATTCAGTTATTGTCGGAAATAGATCATTTATACCTGTCACCCACTCTGGACATCTACAAATCCCTAATCTAATCCATATCGTCCCCTCCACCTTAGAAATATTCTTGTCACACCCAATATCATTAAAAACCTTGTTTCAGTACGAAAATTCACTACCGATAATAAATGCTCCATTGATTTTAATCCATATGGTTTCACTATACGAGATAATCATACCCATCAAACCCTTCTTCGTGGTGACAACACGAGTGATCTATACCCTTTACACGTTGCCGCCTCAGCCTTCGCCCTACTTACTAATAACCATTCCCTTTGGCATCAACGTCTTGGCCACCCTGGTGACCGCTGTAATTCAAACACTGTCGTCACGTGGCCTTGTATTTGTGTCTTAAAATAAAAACACTCAACACTTATGTCGTGCCTGCCAGTTAAGTAAACAAACAAAACTTTCCTTCCAATGATCTACCTCTATTGTTACATCTCCCTTTGATATTATTCACTCAGACCTTTGGACATCTCTTGTCTCTAGCATGAGTGGATATAAATACTATGTCCTTTTCTTAGATCACTATTCATATTTTTTATGGGTCTACCCACTTCATAGAAAATCTGATGCGCAGTTAAAACTTCTACACTTTTGTGCCTTTGTAAAAACCCAATTCAACCGTGAAATCAAAGCTTTTCAATGTGATCATGGTGGAGAATTTGACAACAACCCCCTCCATGAAATATTTGCCACTAATGGCATTCAATTCTGTTTCTCATGCCCACGTACATCTAAAAAAAATGGCAAATCTGAACGCATGATTCATACTATTATTAACGTAGAACGTTATCTCCTCTTTTAGGCCCGTCTTCCTCCCGAGTATTGAGTCGAAGCACTACTCACTGCCACTTACTTACTTAATATCCTCCCCTGCGCCTCTATTAACAATGACATCCCTTACATAAAATTATTCAACAAACCAACCTCTTACACCCATCTTCGCACATTTGGATGCCTTTGTTACCCTTACACCTTTCCACCGCACAAACTTACCTCTCGAACCACACCATCTATCTTTCTCGGGTACCCTTACAATCATCGCGGATATCGGTGCCTTGACCTGAACACCAATAAAATTATCATTTCTCGTCATGTCACATTTGACAAAACTATCTTTCCCTTCAGCTCCATGACTCCAACTAACCCCTCTCATACTAATTTTTAGATGATAATCTAGACACCTCCCCCATTGCACTTCGCCTACTTACCACACCTACTTCTCCTCAACAAACACCACCACAAACAACCCCACAAACAAATCCATAAACAACTCCACAATCAACACCTCCAACTCCTCTATCAACACCATCACCACAAACAACACCTACACTACCAACCACCCCACCACCATTACCATCACCCACCTCGCAACACTCTATGGTTACACGCTTTAAAGTTAGGATTATGAAAGCTAACCCCACATACACCTTACATGTTACCACCTCTTCCCCTATCCCCAAGTCTCATTTCCATGCCCTTCAAGATCCTAACTGGAAACAAGTTATGTGTGACGAATATAAAGCTCTCATTGACAATAACACCTGGGTACTTGTTCCTCGCCCACCAAATGTCAACATTATTAGCTCTATATGGCTGTACAAACACAAATATAATGCGGACGGGTCCTTAAATCGGTATAAAGCTCGACTAGTTGCAAATGGTCGTAGTCAACAACAAGGCATAGACTGCGATGAGACATTTAGCCCTGTTGTCAAACCTGCTACCATACGGACTGTTCTTAGCCTTGCAGTTTCTCGACAATGGCGTATTCATCGTTAGACGTGAAGAATGCATTTCTTCACGGCCATCTTACAGAGACAGTTTACATGCACCAGCCATCAGGATTTACTGATTTAGCTCATTCTGATGTTTGCCTTCTGCAAAAGTCGCTTTATGGCCTTAAGTAGGGTCCCCGAGCTTGGTTTCAACGATTTTCTAGCTATGTTATTCGAGCTGGTTTCTATCACAGCAAAACTGACTCATCTCTTTTCATATTTCACAAGGGGCCAGACACAGCTTACTTACTACTATATGTGGATGATATCATTCTTACAGCTTTTTCTACTTCACTCCTGCAACGTATCATCTCTTTACTACATGCGGAATTTGCTATAGCAGACCTTGGCCCACTCAACTATTTTCTCGGTATATCTCCTAAGCGTACTACCTCTGGCATATTTTTGTCTCAAATGAAATATGCTACCGAGATTCTTGAGCAAGCACATATGCTTAATTGTAATCCTTGCAGGACTCTAATTGACACCGAGAAGAAGCTTGAACCTGAAGGATCACCGGTCACTGATCCTACTTTATATCGCAGCCTTGCCGGATCACTTCAGTACCTCACCTTTACCCGACCCGATTTGTCATATGCAGTTCAACAGTTATGTCTTTACATGCATGATCCTCGAGAGCTACACCTTAATGCTATGATACGTGTTCTTTGTTATCTTCGACGAACCACTTATCTTGGATTACAGCTATTTCGGTCTACTACATCACAGCTTATTGCATACTCTGATGCTGACTGGGCAGGTTGTCCGGCTACGCGCCGATCTACTTCTGGATACTCTATTTTTCTTGGTGAAAATCTCCTGACGTGGTCCTTCAAACGTCAGGACACGTTGTCTCGTTCTAGTGCTGAGGCTGAATACCGCGAGGTTGCGAATGTTGTAGCTGAGACATCTTGGATTCGCAACCTTCTTTGTGAGCTTCATACCCCACTTTTCACAACGACCTTGGTCTACTGTGATAATGTCACTGCTGTATACATGTCTGCAAACCCGGTGCAACATCAGCGCACCAAACATATAAAAATTGACATTCATTTTGTTCGTGACAGAGTAGCAGCAGGTCATGTTCGAGTTCTTCATGTCCCTTCTCGATTTCAGTATGCAAATATCTTCACAAAAGGACTCCCATACCCGTTGTTTACTGATTTTAGATCCAGTTTGAGCGTCCGCAAATCTCCTGCTTCAACTGCGGGGGCGTATTAAAGTACATATTGTATAGTTAGTGTAATCGGCCCATTGGCCCAAGCCCATAGTCTAGAATCTTCCTTTGTACCCTATATTTAGTTGGCTATTATATCAATGAGAATCAAGCAATCAATCAAATCAATATTCTTTATTAACATTTCATGAACATCAAAAATTAACCATGAACATTCCAAACATAACACTTAACCATTAACAACAAAACAATTAACATTACAAACATAACCATTAACATTATAACATCGTACATTTGCATTAATTCTAAACTTGGCTTTACCTTACCACGTACCTTGTGTGGCTCTTTCTTGACACATGAAGAAAGGCTAGCCTCGCCAGTATAGAATTTTGTCACTTAGTACTTTAGCATCTTGTTTTAATGGAAGTACGGACAATGAGCGTTCTGAATATTCTTGTAGTATGAATGTGCTTTGCAGCTACGGTGGTGAGCATGTATACCATAAAAAACAAAAATTATTGTCCTAAACTTTATTGGAATTGTTTTACAACTTATGTTGTTAAATGAACCTGTATGCAACCTTAGTTTGCTTGTGGTGTCTAAATCCATTTTGATCATTGCTCTATTGCACATTTACAGTTCAATTGTACAAACCTTAAAAGTTATAATTTTTTAAATCATGATAGGCGCCGCTTCTCTTCTCAACTACACACATTGCTAGATATGATATCATTGCTAGAAGACATGTTAATCAAGAGTAATCCATCAAACAACCAATGTGTGATCCATCTCTTTTACTTTAAAACTAAGAAGATATGTTAATCAATGTGTATGAGACACCATTTAACTTATTATTACTTGGTATAAATTAGTTTAATCATTTAGTTACTTACATGTAAGTTCAATATGTGCCTACCACATTTGTCTAAACGATACATTCTACCTTCTCCTTTTTTCTAAACCCTTATTAGAAAAATGAATTCATGTTAGCCAATCAACTCCTGAAAATTTATACACAGCAAGTGCCTTTTTATGAAAATTAGTAAAATAGTGTCTGTACAAAACAACAAAATAACTTATCCCTTTGTTTTTGACAAAATAAGTAGTTAAGAGGGTGTTTAGGATTGCGTATTTAAACTGGTTGTATACTACAAATATAAGCATGTTACTTAAAGTACAGATTTTCGTTTACACTATATATACCATATTCAACCCGTAAAGTTAATCAATAGGATCTATACGATATTAAATCCGTAAAGTTAATCAATCACATAAGTATGAAAAGCTGCAATTGTGTCTGTCATTTCAACAAACACTTTGTGTGCATCTTGATACAATTTTCGTACGTTATGAAACTTGAAAGCAAAAGCTTAATGAAAATGCACTAAACGAAAGAGACAACATAACCAAATGATTATATATATCTACAACGATAACATCTCAGAAATTTTAAATTTTTTAATAATTTCAGTTAGACATTTCATCAAACACTTGATATGTGTAAATTACAAAAATAATTTCAGTAACCAAACTAATGATCCAAGTATGAAAATGAATTAGAGGTTCAAAAAAGAATAAGTTTGGATGTGTGTTACTTACCAATTTACCATGCCTTGAATCTCTTAGGCTGACGAATTACCATCTGCATGGTGACCAATCTAGCTACTAGGAATGTGTGTTATATTCTCTGTTGTGTAATTTACTAACGGTTTTGAAACTGCCAATTTCAGTTCTTAGAATCGTGGGACGGAATGATTGAATTAGAACTTAGAAAACCGACAGGGGGAGAAGTTTAATGTAAGTTTACTGTGCGCAACTCACCTTCTTCTTTGATTTAGGGACTTCATTTACTTAGTTTCGCCTCAGTGAATAGTGAGTGTTTCTTCTTAAACTCAGGTTGAACATTTTGAAGGAATGACTGTTCAATTCAGTATTTGAGTAATGTTTAAGATTCTATCGCTTTGAATATTTTTATTTCAAATCTATAGTAAGATCATTGGGCACCGAATTTGGCTCGCAAACATTTCCGCCTCACCATTATATCCGATACTTTCTCTCTATTTTTCCCTCCAAGTTTTGGCTGAGACAAGTCCTCTCCGGTTTTATTTGGATCCAAATCATTTGGACCATTTTGACCTTTTGCCTTGGTTAAGGGCATTTGGTTGAGATTTGCATTTGTGTTATATTTTATATGTATACTATTTGACGAACCAACCACATATTGGATTAGTTGAGCTATGGTGCTTTAAATAAGAAGAATGATCAGATATGAAATTTTGATGGCTTTACCTCATCCTTAAGTTCGGTTATCTCATCTTCTGAGTTGACCGATTTTCTATCCTGTGATGAGCTATAGGATAATGACCCCGAATTGATATATGTCTTCTTTATTTGGATTTGCAGGTCTGCAAAATTAGAAATTATAGGTTAGGGTTGGCCTATGAACAGTTTATGGTTTAGTAAGAATCTATATTTATTCAGTAAAAACTATAAGACACTTAACCCCCAATATATACTAACTGAAGGTTAATCCAAACACCCCTAGAAGTAATTTCGGTCATGTTTAGTAACAAAACATGAAAGAACCTTATGTCATGACTCCTTTTTGGATAAAGACATGATAGGTTTAGCAAAACGATTAAACGCCATTATAAGATGTAACAATTAGCTTTTGCAATCATAAATGAAAACAGATGAGAATCTTACTAATATATGCTTTTATCATATTTTCAGCAAAAAGGACTATATACGTGGATGAATCAGGCAAAGACGTTTACTTAAATATTAAATAGTCCGTTCCGAGTATATACATCCAAACGTTGTAGGTCTCAAGTATAACTCAAGATTATAGTAGTCCAACAAAAGACAATAAACACATGTTTTAACCCAAATAACTCAAATGGCAAAGTAGTTCATGTTTAGTTGAGAAATTATAGAAAACACCACGGCTCTATGTACTCCACTTTGAGATAAAAAAAATTACATTGATGCACTGATCATAAAAAGAAAAACCCCTTATTTTTAAGTCAATGTAAACTTATAAAAAAAGCTTTCCAAACAATCGGATATTGAAACTTCAAAAACATACAAACATTATCTTCTACGGCGTATCAATTCATCGTAAATAAACCAATATCACAAATAATATCAAAAAGTAAACACAATACCTAACCACAATTCTTCCATTAAAACAAAACATCTATAAACCCAAAAATTAATAAAAGAAAAAAAAAACTTACTTTTTGGAAGATGAATAATTAACAATACAAAATAGTGGTAGTGATTGAATTTCCTGTGTGCATGTGCTTTTATGATCCAGTTGAAGAAGAGATTTGGGAAAAAATAGTTTTGATAGATCGTGAATCTCCAATTTTTTCATGGAGGTTATGTCTATTTATCTCTTTCTTCACCATCATAAAAATCAAGATTGGAATCAATGAATTTGGTGAGTTCTATATGTGGGGTGGCCCAATTTCTTTCACAAATATCCTATACCTTCAACAAAACCCATCATAATTCGGAAATATTCTTCTTCATTCAATCTTGAATTTAGGCTGGAATTGGGTTTGCATTTGGATTATGTATGTGTGTAACAGATGTAAAGCAAACATCATAGAATGTTCTGGGTTTTATGAAAGTGGGAGTGGGATTCATGAGTCACAATTGGCATGTATAATATCAAGACACGAATAGCAAAACACAAAAGGATTAGAGTAGTGCTATTTAGACCTAAAATGTCGAAATTCATGCCTAATGCATAAATCACTTGTACATGTGTTTTATGTATTTTCTCTCTCCAAATTCTCACCAATCATTTTTTCAAACTAACCAATCAAATCATTAGGTTCATTATTAGGCATGATTAGTAGGCACAACAATAGGAACCCGGGTGACAGAACCGGGCCAGAGGGGTTAATAGAAACCACAGGGTGAACCGGGTTTTTAAAAGCAATTAAAGTCACCTTGGGATGATAATCTTCACAATTAATAATAAAGGTATAATATGTATTGATGTTTATCCATAAATGGATTGTATTTGATCACGTATCTTCATATTTAAATTCTTTAATGGCAAGAATTTCAGTGTCGTCTAGAATAAGATTTGACGAAGAACTTTAGAAACAAAGCTCCCTTATGAGGTATAACGAAAAAAATTATATTTTAAAAGCTAGGGTGTTTGTTTTATTTTTTCTATATGGTACAATGGAGGTTGTGCTTACCGTTGTACTCCATCCGTCCTATTTTTATTGTTTACGTTTCATTGTTGGGATGTCCCAATTTAATTGTCCACTACTAAAAATAAATAGGGAAGTTTGATCAAGTTTACTATATTATCTTTTTTTGAAATTAGTATTACAAACTTTAAAGACTTTAATTAATTAGCTAAGGGTAAAACTGTCATTCTATCAAAAAGTAAGAAAGAGAAAGCCGTAATAAATGCACTTTTCTTAAACTGTGTGTTTTTTGTCGTGAGACAATAATTTTTGGAAGGAGGGAGTAATACTTTGCATTAGTGAGTCAAGATGATGGTGTCAATGCGAGAATTGTTAGCATTTTCCTTGAAGTTTGAGCAGATCATACCCTAAATTTTCCCACAACGTAACCTTTACGTTACAGAAGAAATAGAAAAGAATGATTGGAGGTGGAAGCTAATTGATGTTCATTTGATGTCTTTTGGTCATTATGTAATGGTCATTATGTACCTGTTAAAACAATATATCTGTTAATATTTTGGAAACAGTTACCAAAAAAATGATGTTAGAATGATAACCTTTTGGTTGATGAAGACCTTTTGTGTTTTAACTGTTAATGATTTTAGAATAGTTTGTATTTACAGAATGCATATTGCAGATTGCATTTGGATTTGCATATTGTAGTTGCAGTATGTTAATTCCATTTGGAGCTTGCATTTGCATAATGCATTTGCATAATACATTTGCAGCTTGCATTTGAAGAATGCATTTGCAGCTTGCATTTAAAGAATGCATTCCATTATCATTTGTTTTAACAATTGATATTCCATTTGCAGTTTATCATGAACATTTGCATACCATTTTGCATTTGCATTTCATTTTCATTTCAAACTTAACCATGAGCATTATAATCAACTCAGTTAACTAATAAAGTACATATTGTATAGTTAGTGTAATCGGCTCATTGGCCCAAGCCCATAGTCTAGAATCTTCCTTTGTACCCTATATATAGTTGGCTATTATATCAATAAGAATCAAGCAAGCAAATCAATATCCTTTATGGTAATCAGAGCCTAATATCAATCTTCCCCTAATCCTCTCCTTCTTTTTCTCTCATAACACGCTTCTCACCTCTCCCTCCCATAAAAAAAAACTGTTCATCGACGGTACTGTTCATTGGTACTGTTCATCGGCGGGTACTGTTCATCGGCGGGTACTGTTCATCGACGGGTAATGTTCATCGACAGGTACTGTTCATCGAGAGAATAAAAAAAAAACTTCTTTTGGCTTCTCCTGATCAGCAATGGTATATGGATACCGGAGCAACCTCTCACCTTTCATCTCACACCGGTAACCTTCAAACCTTTTCTCTTAATCATAATTTTCATTCAGTTATTGTAAAAAATGGATCATTTATACCTGTCACCCACTCTGGACATCTACAAATCCCTAATCCATATCGCCCACTCCACCTTAAAAATGTTCTTGTCACACCCAATATAATTAAAAACCTTGTTTCTGTACGGAAATTCACCACTGATAATAAATGCTCCATTGATTTTGATCCCTATGGTTTCACTGTACGAGATTATCATACCCGCCAAACCCTCCTTCGTTGTGACAGCACGGGTGATCTATACCCCTTACATGTTGCCGCCTCAGCCTTTGCCCTACTTACTAATAATCATTCCCTTTGGCATCAACGTCTTGGTCACCCCGGTGATAATGTAATTCAAACCCTGTCATCACGTGGCCTTGTGTCTTATAATAAACAAAACACTCAACACTTGTGTCGTGCCTGCCAGTTAGGGAAACAAACAAAACTTCCCTTTCAACGATCTACCTCTATTGTCACATCTCCCTTTGACATTATTCACTCAGACCTTTGGACATCTCCTGTCTCTAGCATGAGTGGATATAAATACTATGTCCTTTTCTTAGATCACTATTCACATTTTTTGTGGGTCTACCCACTTCATAGAAAATCTGATGCACAGTCAAAACTTCTACACTTTCGTGCATTTGTAAAAACCCAATTCAACCGTGAAATCAAAGCTTTTCAATGTGATCATGGTGGAGAATTTGACAACAACTCCCTCCATGAATTATTTGCCACTAATGGCATTCAATTTCGTTTCTCATGCCCACGTACATCTCAACAAAATGGCAAATCTGAACGCATGATTCGTACTATCAATAACGTAGTACGTTCTCTCCTCTTTCAAGCCCGTCTTCCTCCCGAGTATTGGGTCGAAGCACTACTCACTGCCGCTTACTTACTTAATATCCTCCCCTCCACCTCTATCAACAATGACATCCCTTACACAAAATTATTTAACAAACCAACCTCTTACAATCACCTTCGCACGTTTGGATGCCTTTGTTACCCTTACACCTTTCCACCGCATAAACTTGCCCCTCGCACCACACCATCTATCTTTCTCGGGTACCCTTACAATCATCATGGAGATCGGTGCCTTGATCTGAACACTAACAAAATCATCATTTTCTGTCATATCACATTTGACGAAACTGTCTTTCCCTTTGGCTCCATGACTCTAACTCAACCCTCCTCATACCAATTCTTAGATGATAATCTCAACACCTCCCCTATTGCACTTCGCCTTCTTACCACACCTACTTCACCTCAACAAACACCACCACAAACCACACCACAAACAACCTCACAAGCAACACCACAAACAACACCTCTAACTCCGTTGCCAACACCATCACCACTAAACACAACGCTACCACCAAACACCCCACCACCAAACAACTCACCGCCACCACCACCACCACCACCATCTACCTCGCAACACCCTATGGTCACACATTCTAAAGTTGGAATTGTGAAAGCTAACCCCAAATACAACTTCCATGTTACCACCTCCTCTCCCATCCCTAAGTCTCCTTTCCATGCCCTACAAGATTCTAACTAAAAACAGGCTATGTGTGAAGAATATAAAGCTCTCATCGACAATAAAACTTGGGTGCTTGTTCCTCGCCCACCAAATGTCAACATTGTCCGCTCCATGTGGTTATACAAACACAAATATAATGCTGGCGGGTCATTAAGTTGGTACAAAGCCCGACTAGTTGCAAATTGTCATAGTCAACAACAAGGCATCGACTGCGATGAGATATTTAGCCCTGTTGTCAAACCTGCTACCATTCAGACTGTTCTTAGCCTTGCAGTTTCTTGACAGTGGCATATTCATCAGTTAGACGTGAAAAATGCATTTCCTCACGGACATCTTACAAAGACAGTTTACATGCACCAACCACTATGATTTACTGATTCAACTCATTCTGATTATGTTTGCCTTCTGCAAAAGTCGCTTCATGGCCTTAAGCAGGCCCCCGAGCTTGGTTTTAGCGATTTTCTAGCTATGCTATTCGAGCCGGTTTCTATCACAGCAAAACTGACTCGTCTCTTTTCATCTTTCACAAGGGGCCAGACACGGCTTACTTACTATTGTATGTGGATGATATCATTTTACAACTTCTTCTACTTCACTCTTGCAACGTATCATCTCTTCACTACATGTAGAATTTGCTATGACAGACCTTGGCCCACTCAACTATTTTCTTGGTATATCTGCCACGCGTACTACCTCTGGCATATTCTTATCCCAGACAAAATATGCTACTGAGATTCTTGAGCGGGCACATATGCTTAATTGTAACCCTTGCAGGACTCTAGTTGACACTGAGAAGAAGCTTGGACTTGAAGGATCACCGGTCACTAATCCTACTTTATATCGCAGCCTTGTCGGACACTTCAGTACCTCACCTTTACCCGACCCAATTTGTCATATGCAGTTCAACAGTTATGTCTTTACATGCATGATCCTCGAGAGCCACACCTTAATGCTATAAAACGTGTTCTTCGTTATCTTTGAGGAACCACTGATCATGGATTACAGCTATTTCGGTCTACTACATCACAGCTTATTGCCTACTCTGATGCTGATTGGGCAGGTTATCCGGCTACGCGCCAGTCTACTTCTGGATATTGTGTTTTTCTTGGTGACAACCTCCTGACGTGGTCCTCCAAAAGCCAGGACACGTTGTCTCGTTTTAGTACTGAGGCTGAATACCGAGGGGTTGCGAATGTTGTAGCTGAGACATCTTGGATTCGCAACCTCCTTTGTGAGCTTCATACCTCACTTTTCACAGCGACCTTGGTCTACTATGATAATGTCAGTGCCGTATACATGTCTGCAAACCCGGTGCAACATCAGCGCACTAAACATATAGAGATTGACATTCATTTTGTTCGTGACAAAGTAGCAGCATGTCATGTTCGAGTTCTTCATGTCCCTTCTCGATTTCAGTACGCATATATCTTCACAAACGGACTCCCATACCTGTTGTTTACTAATTTCAGATCCAGTTTGAGCGTCCGCAAATCTTCCGCTCTAACTGCGGGGGCGTATTAAAGTACATATTGTATATTTAGTGTAATCGGCCCATTGTCCCGAGCCCATAAGTCTAGAAGCTTCTTTTGTATCCTATATATAGGTTGGCTATTATCAATTATAATCAAGCAATCATTCCAATCAACATCAATTTCTATTATCTTTCGGTCCCTACTCTAAGAAACTCCAATACGCCGTATCCAATCCCTTGGATACGCCGTATCAAACCGACTTCCAGACAATATAAATAGAAAACTCAAAAATGAGTTTTAAGTGTGCTAAATCATATTCTCGATACCTAAACCACAAAAGTCAATTTTCAGAGGAGAAAAAGAGCAGAAGAGGTCTTGCAACGCATTCCAATCCATAGAAGACAACGTGTAATTTTTTTTACTTTTGTAATCGTTTAGTTTTTGGCTAAAACAATTACTCTTGTATAAATTCGTTAACTCGGTTAGTTTACCTTGGCTAAAACAATTACTCTTGTATAAATTATGATGTTTGAAGGCTAATACCTTCGGGTATTAGCCATTATTATGAAGATATGAATGTTTAATTTTGTTTATATCTCGATTGCTTAATTTATCGTTGTATGCTTGTTTATGTTTACCAATTTATACTTGTTTACGTGCTTTTGTATGCGACCTGTCATTCAACTGGATCTAGTGATACAAACCAAGTAATCTAGATGTCAAGATAGCTCTCCATATAAAGATTTATACATCTAAAATCATAGGATCACAAATATTGTCCTTCTAAAATTATTCTAAGGATACGCTTATGGCTTAACTAGTTAACGGAAACTGTCTTTGGTTTATTGAACATGTTGACTAGTAGGTGAATCCAGATAATTCAACAAGTAATGTTCTGATTCCATTGGATAGTTGGACAAGTAGACTACTAGTGTATAAATTACCATTAAGCAGTAAGTGGGTAAAGTCTCTATGAGCTAGGGTTTAACAAGATCACCATTGCTTTAATCCCTAAGATAGATTATAATCAGGTAATAAGGATGCTTTATGCGGATGCTTTAATTGTGACAGAATTAATGTGTCTAGGTCTTAGGATGAAGTCCCGCCTAAGTCTAAGAATGATATGCCTCTTCGAGATAAGTAATCATTGCACTGAATAAACAAACAAACGTTCTAATCGGATTAATGATGGTTAATACAGTTTTCTATCATAAGGCTCGACCGCTCTTTTATCTTCTGTTAATTTCCTTGCTTGGGTTAAAGTGTCTTGAATTGATTGTAGTCACCAACCAAACCTGTGCCAGTCTCTCAAGCTGAAACCCTCCTTTTACCTGTTAGAATTAGGATTAGAACTTACATAGGATTAGCATAGGTTTGACTTAGATTAGAATTAACTTAGATTAGATAACCAAAATATAAATAAATTAAGAGATTTAACCTCGCTTTAAGTGTTCGATACCCTACTTACCACGAATCTACCATCGACCGGGTACACTGCCTGTTAAAGTGTTGTTTTTGGTTAAGTCGGCAAAATATAAATTTAAAACTTAAACTATCATAAATAAACACCACACAACGACACATCAGAGTAATACATAATTAAAGCATGCGAGCGTAACATGAGCAAATTAATAATCATAGAACAATGATCATAAGTTCCTAATTTATAAACTACCATGGATTTATCAACACCCCTTCTTGATCTTTCTTTGAAAACTTTATCAAGTCAAAGTTTGTGAAAAGAAGTTGTAGGATAACAAAGGTGAGGACTGATTTATGCTTTCAGCCGACGATGGTGAACCAGGAAGTTGAGCTTTTGTTTTTTTTCCTTTACTTTGCCCCTTCCCATTTTGGCATTGATGGAATTCATCACACGCAAATGTAAGACAAATTGCAGTTCGGAATGAGGACGAAATATTTGGATATTTAGCAAGAATATGTATATAGAGACGAGTAAGGAGCAAGCCATATGGCAATGGACAATCATCACGATTTTTGACATTCTTAATTTTATGAGCTATGTAATAAGCAACATTGAACTTTTGACGAGATTTGAGATTATAGAGCATGATTGCAGAGCATGCATCTATGGAGTGTTTGTGGGCATTAACACAAATGATATTTTCTCTAAAAATAGTTCACAATCTTTGATGTTGGAAAGAAGATCATCATGGTATATGATGCTTGGATTAGGATGATTCTGATTGATTTGAGTTATGGTGATATCATTTTTGATTTTGAAAAAGTATGGGATGTTGGTTCTATAAAAATCATGTTTATCTCGATGTGGGTCCAAGAGTTCAAATGAGCTTTCATTTAATAGATACAAATTCCTTCTGAAAGAATTTGTAAAATTTGTCTAAATTTCTTAAGTTTCATTGCGAATTCTTTATCTCTAATGGTTAAAACAATAGATAAGGATAAGTCATCAATATTCCATATGAGTTGGAATTTATGATAAAGATCAATAACAAAGCGAGGACAAATTTATTCCTTGAGAGTTACGAGACAATCAAAGTTGATGGCTTTAAATTGTTCAACGATGTCATTTCCAAAAGTAAAGGATGATTCAATGTGTCTTCCTTCATGGATCAGGCATTTTGAAGGGATTTAATGGTATTTTTGACATTGTCGGGAGTAGAGCGAATATGATGAATTTTGGGTATGCATTGTTTGGTTCGTTTGTAATCCGACTTCATCATTCCAAGTATAATTAGACCTATTGATTAGAAGACAAAATTAATATATTATATATGTATATGCAATAGCATTCATGTGCATACATATGCGTAAATTATGTGGAAGTGCGATTTGCTTGACTTAATATATATATGGGCATACATATGAATAAACCCTTGCACTCCCATTTTACTATGACTACCAGTTGAATGAGACGAAAATATACATTTATTGTATACTTTGAAATATCATTCTAGAGATCGTGATGCGTGATGAAAATAGTTATTACTTTCGTATTAACAATGCAAGTGTAATTATTTTTAGTGTCCAAAATGATTAAAACTATGGCTTGGGATTTTTCAAAAAAATTTCATATCTAGATATACAATGTATATTTGTAATTGACAAGTGCAATAGTTAGATATTATGTTGGTATGATTTTAATTGAGTGAATATAATGCAAATATCCCAAATCTTGATTTTAGAACAAAAATAGAGATTCAAGACTCAAAATTAAGAAATGAGATGAAATTACTTACAATAGTAGTTGCTAATGACTTGAATGTGATGGATCTATGCTAATTATGGCTTGAAATAAACTTGGCGGGAAGTGCAATCTTGGGTGGTGACAAGGTTAGGTGGAGGTGAATTATTGGAGGAGAAGAAGCAAGTGGTCCAATAATTTAAATGTAGGGTATGACTGATTGAGACACAAATCCACCATATATAAGACGATTTAGGGACGGAGGATCCGTCGATCCCCGTTTGGTAAAGCGAAAAACAAGGATTGATTTCCCGTAATTTGGACATTGGTGTTATCGTTTTGGCAATTGGAAAGGCTTATATATGTTATAAATAATCTATGTTTAAATTTTTGGAGTCGACGTCCAAGTTTTGAGCATTACGTTGGAGTTATCGTCAATTACCTGATGGAATTTTAACGTAGTCAATCCTACTAGGAGTGTGTTAATTTTTAGCTTATTAATTTTGACCATCGCTAATAACACAAACATTTGAACATTTAGACGTGTTGTTCCCCTTGAGTTAGTTACCAACAACTATAAAGTAAAGATAAACTAACTCATGGCTTGAAGTAATGTACTGAAAATCAGTTTTGACAAATATAAATGTAAACAAGTAAAGAACACAAAACTAATTTTTGTTAGCCGTGTTTTTATTAAAGTGATGGTCATTAAATATTCCCGAGCCTTGTATAAGAAAAACTTAGTTTACGAGAATTTATCTAAGCTGATTGGGCCTATGTGTCGGGCTTAAGTCCATTAGTAATTGGTCTGGCCCGAAGTCAAGCCCAACAACCCAAGAAGGGTTTTTTCTCTAGTAACTATAAAAAGCCCTCTCCAAGTGTGGAGAGGGTGTTGCTTCTCATTTTTCTTTCAATGTGCTAGTAACCAATTTTCTTCTATTTTATTTCTCTCTCTAGTTCTCTCTTTCTCTAAAATCTTTTTCTTATTTTTGTGTTCATGGTGATGAAATGATATCTCTAACATGTGGTATCAAGAGCCAAGGTTTGGTTTAGTGTTTTTGTTGTGGTTGTATTAGCTTATTGATTCAGCTTTTTAGCTTATTTTTTTTCTTTTTTCGTCGTATTAGATCAAACTAAAAGGTCACAGAATATTTTAATTTCTATAGATTTGGCTTAAGTTTTTTTCTTTTTTTCTTGCTTATTTCAACACAGTCAAATATTTCATACGAACCAACACATTGGATTGCTTAACAATTTTGAAAGTGGGCTTACTGTTCTACTAGTCATTTTTGGGCTTACAACACACTTGTGTTTTTTTCTCTTTTTTCTCTTCAAAAAGAAATAGTTCACAGCTTATTTGTATTTTGTTTCGTGGGTAAAAAGATTACACAAGCTTATTTACAACTTACTTTCACGTGGCTTATTTATTTGTGGTAATAAGCTTATTTTTGGTTTGCTTATTGTCCTTGTGGTCCTAGCCGGTTGGAAAACTCAAGGGAACCAAGATCTAAAGTTTAAGGAAAGAAGGACGATAAGGTCAGTTGAAGACAAAAGCAAGGACATCTTGAGCAACCGATCTAGTCACTCAAGCTTTGTCAACCAATCTAGTCACTCAAGCTTTGTCGAACCGATCTAGTCACTCTTCATAATCAACCGATCTAGTCATTTTTGTTTTTCAACTGAACTAGTCAAAAATCCATAAGAACCGATCTAGTCATTTTTGTTAATCAACCGAACTAGTCTTTTACCTATTGCAACCGAACTAGTCATTTTTCTATTGCAACCGATCTAGTCATTTTTCTATTGCAACCGATCTAGTCATGTTTCTATTGCAACCGAACTAGTCATTTTAGAAGGAACCGAACTAGTCATTGTAGAAGGAACCGATCTAGTCATTTGTTCAAGACCCGAACAAGTCTATACATGTTTAAGTTTTTTTTGGTTTTACGGTTTCGTGTGACGTTCAACGTCGGGACTTAAGACATATTCCATTGAGACCGTGAACTCGTTTCGATCAACGTGGTATATTTATTTTACACCGACGATCAATGTACGAGTCCGCGAGCAAAGAATTAGTTTCGTGTATCATTTTATAACTTTTCAATCGAAGAAGAAATTGAAACAGGAGGGAAAAGTTTATTTTTATAAACTTATTTCGAAATTTACAATTATGGTCCATGGTTTTCAATTCATTTCTCCATTCGTCCTTTGTTAGCTTATTAACCCTTTAAGTTGGAAAAAGGTTTTCACCGTTAGTCCTTTTAAGCTCATTTTTCGCCAACAAAAGCTCAAATTCTTCAATTTAAACAACAATTTCAACCACAATTAATCATTGTTTCACGATTTCTTCTTGATTTAGTAAAATCCCATAAAAGTCGATTTTTTTACGGTTTAAGTCATAGATTTGTAAAATCTCGTGAACGTCAATTGGTTTCAATCCACAACAACAATCACTTTACCCACTAAAGATCCTTGTTTATCATGTCACATCATCTTTGCAATGTTGACTCAACAAGACATCAATGCTATTAGAGCATAACGACTTGCAAACATACATGATCCTTTGGAATTAATGGCAAACACTTAGACATCGTTGCACCTAGATCAATCATCACTCATTACCAACCTACAACATCCACAACCCAACAACAACTTTGTCCAACAACCTTCATTCAACACGAACTACATGCCACAACCAATGCAGAATCTCGAAGACAGTTCAGATCCCACAACTGCAATGAACAAGGCACTTGCTTTAATAGCTAAAGCATTCAAAATCAACACCATTCCAACAAACAACAACCAAAGAAGTTCATTAATTCCCCGTAATAATCAAATTGCACAACCGGATATGAACACGAGCCAAGACATCAAAATGCAAATGGTTGATGACAATGTTGGAAATCAGGTGAGACAAAATGCTGTGCAGAATGATGGGAATGAAGTTGGGCAAAATGCAGTTCAGAATCCGGGTATTCAGAATGTTGAAAATATGAATGGGCTTAGTGTTGATTCGGAAATTGCAAATCAGTATGGGAATGGAAATGTTGTTACAACACCGGCTGAGGGTAATGATAATGGTATCAATGGTAAATTTGATAAGGGTTACAACTGTCGAATAGGTCATTTATGCCACAACTACAAACAGTAAATCCAAGGAAACGGGATGCTGCTTATCTTCAGCAACATCTGCAGATTGCTCAAGCGGAAGAAGCAATGATCTAAAGCACTCAAGAGGAATGTGAATTCATGGCTGCTGCAGATGCTTATGAAGAATCTGAGAGAGTAAAAGTAAACTGCACTTCAGAGGACAACAAGCATCCACATCAGGAACTCAGTCTGACAATGCTCCCGTCTATGACTCAGATGGATCAACTGAGGTACCCAAATATGAAAATTGTTATGATCATGATTTATACAATATGCTTACTCACGAAGTGCAATCTACTGATCTCCAAACTAAGCTTGATCGTATGAAAGAAAAACTTGAAAATCGCATTATTAAAAAGGAAAAAGAATATGCTGTTCTTTGAAATAATTGGTACACAAAATGTGAAGAATGCAAATATGATAAGATTTTGTATGATAAAGTTTATAATGACATGCAACAAAAGATCGAACGGTTGCAAGCTCAGTTGGGAGATCGCAAAGGTAAGAGTAGTGATACTCAATGTGCATCAAATACCCTTGACCCTTTGTCTCAGAAACCAAAAGATGAGAATGTGTCATTAGAATCTCAGGTTTTGTGTTATGCCAAAGAAAATGCTCATTTTAAGACCACATACAAAAACCTGTTTGACTCTTTCAAAGTGAAACAAGCTCAGACCAATTCAATAATTGACTCTTTGCAAAAACAATTGTATGACACCATCTATGAAAATGCTAAGCTAAGAGTTCAGTTATTTAATAAGGTTTCTAAAACAAAAGGCACCACAAAAGGTACGAGAACGAATACTTGGTTTACAAAGCAATCAATCTTGGGAAAATCACATTCTTCTTCTCATAAACCAAAACTTTATTCTGTCACTCCTTTTCTAAAATCCTCGGTTCTTCCCAAAGTTGATAAGACGAATGCTTTGTCCAAACCAGTCACTTCAAACTCGGAACCCTCCACACGAGAATCAAAAGTTGTGCAAACTGTTAATGTGATTGCCCCTAGAATCTTTAGAATTAATCCTTCTAATACCTCTAGGGAAGATAATCTTGTTCCTAACAAACCCGTTAAAACAAGCATTAGGATAAAACCAATCACTGTTTCTCAACCAAATGTTATTCATAAGCAACAAGCGAATTCGGACTCAAACGGTTTTTCCTCTACTAGAGTAAACAACATTGCTAAGACTAGAAGACCACATCCTAGGAGCAATTCTAATACTGATAGGGTTTCATCTAAGTCTAAGAGTAGTTGCCTCTCGAATAACGTCGAGAAAATAGAAGAAAACCATAGGAATTCCAAAATTCCTAAGAATCAGAATCACATGTCATCTGAATGTAATAACATTACGCTTGCCATTCGAAATGCTAAATCTGAAATTATTTGTGTTATGTGTAAGCAATGTTTAGTTACTGCCAATCATGATGTATGTGTGCTTAATTATGTAAATGAAATGAATTCTCGTGCTGATAATCAAACTGCCAATGTCTCAATACATGAAAATCAAAAGAAACATAAGGCAAATGCCAATAAATCAAAGGAGTTAGGGTCCAAAGGAAGTCTTGCTTCATCTATGCCTAGCAAACCTAGAACTTGTCTTAGGTGGATTCCAACTGGAAGAAATTTTGGCATGTGTAGAAAATTAACTGCATCCAGTAACACCGAGAATAAGTCTGAAAAATCTGTGTGTGACAATGCAGGTACTTCTAATCCCTCGGAACCTTCAAGCAAAGGTTTTTCGATTTCTACATCTCTTCTTGGCAGGTTATCAAGACTAAGGAAACATAATACTTCTATCTATCCGATTGTTGTTCTCTAATCTCTGGGTCAATGGCTTGTAATCAAATGTCAGATTGCAACCCGTTCTTCAAATAAAAGGAAAATGTACGTGTCAGTGCGTTTATCCTTAACAACGAAAAGAGAAATCTTTTCGGTCTTGAGCTACTTTCGAAACATTCAATGTTTATTAGCTCAAGTCAATGGCTTATGTACACTTCAGTGCATAATCCGAGCTTCAAATAAAAGGGGAGTGTACGCTTCAGTGTGCTTTACCTTAAAAAGAAGAGAAATCTTTTTGTTTTCACTTCAGTAGATAGGATAGTCACGACGTCAATGATAGAGTTGGAAAGTCTATTCGGTCATCTGTTCGACGAATTATTCAAATGGAGAAAATCAAGTTGTTTCAAAGTCTTCCGCTGTTACTACTGCTGATGCATCCGATAAACGTCAATAACAACAAGATTCAACTTCATCTACTTCAACTCTAGCAACAACTATCACTGCTGATGGAATCTTCGACTTGTAAATATTTTTTGATCTTTCTCTTTATTTTGATTTATAAATATTTTATCAGAAAAACAAAATATAAAAATATAAAACCTATAAAAGCAAAATACAAAATCAAAAAATTTCAAAAATACAAAAATAATCTTCTCCGACATGTCTCTCGACAATCGATAACATTTGCGCACCTAGAAATGTTGATTAATATTAACACGGGTGAATAAATGAAGTTCGAGCGAGAGTTTTAAATGCTTTCAAAACATGTCCTTTCACTTTTTCTCTACGACTTCTAAGTAAATGTCAGCTTAGGACTCGGTCTCCAAAGAAAGGAAAATGTTCATTTATGTACATTTATCCTAAACAACGGGAAGTTCATATCTTCTCGGTCTTGAGCAAAGTCATATAAACATTCAAAGTTTTGAATGCTCAAGAGAAGTTGACACCACGTGTTTTCCGCCTTGGTGGGTAAGAAAGATTGGTGTATCAGAGAGCCATTGAAAAGAGAAGTAGGGTTGTCTAGCCCTAGACTATAACCTAGGAGTCCTTCATATAGCTGGCATTTTAAGGGCTTAATTGTTTTATGTACGTATCCTACTATACTTTCTCTGCTATTCGAAAGCTTAATTTTTCTAATTTGGAGTCTTCTACTATAATATATATATATATATACTATATATCATAGTATATATATATATACTTCTTCATTATTGGGATCTAATAGTATATACCCTTCCTTATTATTTTAATCATGTCTCTCTCTTTAACCCGTAATAAATTCAATGCGTATGCTATCCTAGAAGGCGTTTTTAGTATTCTTGCTTTCTTTGAGTTTTATTTTGACCTACGGGCTACTCGATAGCTTATGATTCAAAAGAGGAGCCAATTGAGGAGGAGCCTCTCGAGGAACCGAATGAGGAAGGTTAGTTAGAAGAGTCGAAGAAGGAGGCCGACTTAGATTTCTTGTCGGAGGCTCGTAGCAGGCCTGGACCCGCGGAGTCGTTTGACTCTTGCGAAGGCAAAGTTAAACCCAAGCGAGACCCAGCATAAGTTTATTCCGTCTTTTACCTCGTCACGATGTTTTATTGAATTAATTCTTTCGGGGATATTTATCGGAAATTTAGGAGGCTCTGCGAGACTTTTATTCATGTATGTCGTTTCGATTTTATCTTTATATAAGTAAGTATTTATTTGATGGAGCATCCTTTCTGTGTTATATTGGAGTGATTTAAGATGTGCAATGTGGTATATGTGCTTAATAATGTTGCGTTTATCATTAAGAAGGTAAAGTCTTGAGAAGTATTATACGTGATAAATGAATGCATTATAATTATGCGGCCAACATAATTATAAAGGCATCACACACATTGTGACATGTAACCATGATTGCATGAGATCAATGTTTATTTGTAAGCTGGTAGTGTAATATGTTGTGATATGTTTGATCATGATAAGGATGGTTATATAATTATGGAATCCCTTTTTTACCCAATGCGCGATTATGTTAGGCTCAGTTGCATAAATAGTAAGTTTCCCTTCTATCTAACATTTGCGGATACCCCAAATACATGTTATTATTATCATTGCGATTATTGAGTTCGTTTGTCTGCTCAATTATTTGCTCGGATATATAACCCTCATTTTAGCATTCCTTGTTTGTACCATGTCGGTATAGATGATCGTTAACTTTTCCTATCCGGCGTTTCTTGATTAATATTGGATTAATCTTGGGATTGTTTTATCATTCCTGCCTATCTTCGAATATTGGTAGGGGGGGTTACGTTTCATTGGATTCTTTTGTGGTTACTGATTAACTCGTATGATAATCAAAAATTTAATTTAATAAAGAGCACTAATGTTTCCTAACAATTAGTACGGATCATTACTTCACTCCGTTCATTATATATCCTTTGGTTATTTTTCGTAACATTTTATTGCGCATGTTAGTACCTAAGTACGCGGAAAGAAACGCCTTTCGATGGTTTGTTCTTATCGTTCGTGAGTACAGGATTGATTCCATTACGTTCTCTTATGGCTTTTAATGATCCTTCGTTTGAATTTATCTTGATCATTTTCGCTTTAGCTGTTATTCTGCCTAATTATGGTTCTTTATACTCCCTTTCGCTTTCAAACAATAGAATTATGTTAGAGTCTTTACGGTATTTTACAATCCATTTTGGTATTAAGATGACCTTGGTTTGAGTAATATATTTTATATTGATGTCAAGTTATGGAAATCCTTTTGAAGTATATCTTGATGGTGTTTGGGGAAAACTATTCTTGAAATGATTTTATTAATACGTTGTGATAAGCGCTTTTATATGACTGTCCTCTTAAATGAAAACGTCGTTTACAATAGTATTTTTATGAAAACAATTGAATTGGTTGAGTGTCAAAACTATGTTTAAGGTAATCTTTACATTTTTATAAGTTTGTTTTTGATAAATTATATTTTATTAAAAGTATGTTTAAAATGGTTTATATTGGTAAAAACGCTATACAATATTTTATAACTATCTCTTGATTTATTTACTATGAAAACCATGTTTAAAACGAATTTAAAAAAAATTATATTTAATTATGATTTTTATATAAGTAATTAGAAAATGAGTTTTTTTTTTTAAACACTGGTCTTTTTTATTTAATGTTTCAAAATGAAGTTAATAAAAACAGTATTTAGTTGTTCTGTCGAGTAAGATCGATTATAAGGTATAAAAGGAAATTCTATCTTTTCGTAATTATCAATTGATACGTATCATTATTCGATATGTGTTCCTTTTGTCTTGATACGCTTGCTGACACTTTTTGTTTGCGTTTCCTACGTATAGATATTCTACCTTTCCATTAAAGGATTCCTTTATGACATAATGATCCCATCTATATGCATATTTGAAATCCCTAAAATGTATTCTAAAGCCTTTGAATATCATATACGTTTTTTGCTACCCTATTCGTATATTGTAACCCTTAGAAGTGACCAAGTCCACTCACACTCCGCGGGACACCTGTCTTGTTCAAAAGAAGGATGGTTCATTTTGAATGTGCATAGACTATCGAGAGTTGCACAAGCTGACCACCAAGAATCTCCCCAGGATCGATGACTCGTTCGACCAGTTACAAGTTATTCACGTTATTTCTCTAAGATCGATAGTCCGAATCCGGTACCAACAGTTAAAGTAAATGTGAGAAGATATTCACAAGAACGCATTTAGGACTTGATATGGGACACTTTTGAGTTTACGTGTTAAGCCTTTTGGGGATAACCAATGCACCAACGTTTTCCATGACTAGAAGACCGGGAGCGCAAGCCATATTATAGGAGCAAGTTTTTCATTTAGTTAATCTTATGATTATCTTGATCTACTCAAAGTCTAAGGAGGAACACGAGGTTCATCTGAAGTTGGTGTTGGAGCTGCTGAAGAAGGAAAAGTTATTTTCCTAGTTTTCCAAGTATGATCCTGGCTACAAGAAGTGTTATTTACTCCAGACACAAGTTAAACAACAATATAATCACATAAACTCTAGATAAATAGAACAATGAAGAATTGAAAAAAGTACACTAAGACGCCATCCAGATTACGATCAATTCTTGTAATGGTAGGTTACAACCGGACGGTTTACTATGTAAATTTTCTAAGACTTCTAAAACCCCTTACTCACTTGACTCAGAAGAATAAGAATAGGTGAGTTGCTAAGGAACAAGAGGAAGCTTTTCAGACGTTGAAGGGCAATTTGTGAAATGCACCAATATTGTCATTTCCAGCTGGGATAAACAGAGTTTGTAGTACACTGTGATGCGTTCGAGATCAAGGATTGAGTGTTGATGTACTCATGCAAATAGCAAATATAGAACACGACAACGAGAAAGTGCTGCGTGGCCTGGACAAACTAATGGAAAGGAAGGAAGGTGGAGGTATGTATTTATTATGGGTCAGTAATAGGTGATTAAGGACATTGATGATTGACGAGGTCAAGCAAACATGATACCAAGGTCCAAACGTGATGCGTAAAATACGAACAATGACCTAAAACTAAAAGATAAGGAATCCAAATTAAGTGAGAAGTAAATTTAGCTAACCTAAGTATAGGCAAATGATTGAAAAGTTTAAAATGTAGAAAGTCAGAAAACCACAAAACCTTCGGGGATTTATGTGTAACAACTAGAGAAACCACCCAGTTGAAGTAGGATATGAAACACTAAGGGACTATATATAACAATAATGCCAAGATCAAGAAAAGGTTATGATACGAATAGGTAATTAGTCGATCGACTAGTCAGTGAATTGCCCCATTAACATTGTAGTACATGAATGATTTAAGAAATTGGAAAATATAATGCGAGTGACTTCACACTAATGATAAAGTACATTCATGAATGCATTGGACGATACATCTCCAGATCTTGGTTTGGAATATTACTTTGGCAGCTTGAGTTATACATATGCATAAGGCATTGTAGAACACCGCTAAAACATGAGTACCGACCTTATCATCCTCAACATACAGACAAAGTGAGCGAACCAACAGACTTTTTAAAGGATATGTTGAGAGCTTGCGTGTGACATATATTTATAGTATCTGGTAATAAGGAAACTCCTCTAACTACCCATACTGAGTTTTCTATAATAATATTATCATTCGGGTGTTTGATGTGCTCTATTTAGAAGCTAGTTATGGAAGGAAGTGTAGGTCACATGTTCTTTGGGCTGAAATTGAAGAAATTCGGTCGATTGGACTAGAATTGGTACAAAAGACAACAAATAAGGTAATATTGATTAAAGAAAAGCTCAAAGAGGCTAGAGATTGCCAAAAGAGCTATGTTGGCAATATGCGTAAACATTTAGAGCTGAAGTTGGTGATAAAGTGATGTTAAAAGTGTCGTCTTGAAAAGATGTAGACATTTATTGGAAAGAAAAAAAGTTAGCACCAAGATAATGTGGGAGATGCCATTTGAGATCATTAAAGGGATCGGTCCTATGGACTATTGATTAAGATTGTCTCAATAATTTAGTAGCGTATTTGATGTGTTTCAAATTTAAAAAAGTATTTAGCGGATGCAAATATACACGTGCCTTTGGAAAGAATTAAGGTACACAAAACTCTTCGTTTTGTGGAAGAAACTCTGTCCAGATTTCGATCAAAGTTAAAAGGTATGAGGCCTAGAAGGATTTCGATAGTTAAAGTCTGCTGGAACTCGAAGCGAGGTTATGAGGATTTTATGAAAACTAAGTATCCACACGTACTCATTTAGCAAGTTATCGTTGGAAGTACTGATTAAATTTGGGTACATAGGGTTACTGGTAGACTTTAGTGCACCCTTGAATGTTCTGATGTGGTTTGGTTAATGTTATATTTTGAATAAACTCAAAGTCGAGCTGATTCTTCAAAAACGTTGAGCTTTGTAACAACTCATAACTTAGTTCCAAGACAGTTCTTGTTTAATGAGTTGCGGGGTTAGGTTATGAATGATGTTGTTACACAAATTAAGGTTTTTGACGAGTTTCCTCGAAGACGGGCGATGTTCATGTAGTTAGTTGTTATTTTGGCTTAGAGTTGTATGCTGCTATTTGTACCTTTGTATGGGCAAGCAAAGTTGTAAGCAGTGGGTTTCTGATCGTGAAAGTTAAATAAGATTCAAAGTGTGACCCTAAGTTCACGTGGGAACGTGAGGACCATATGAAAGCTAAGTATACCCGATTGTTTGTTGATGATGATGTTGAACCTATTAGTTAAATCTCGGGACGAGATTTCCCTAAAGAGGGGATACTGTGACAACTGTGGTTTGAACAGGTTAGTCAAACCGTTGGTATTGACTTGAATTTCACTATGTGTTATGATAATTATGTGTTTATGTGATCTTCTGTGAGTTGGTTACAAATCCATTGAGCGTGATCGTCTCATGGTGATTGAAGTTATGCTTGCTATGGATATTTCATTATGTTCACATTTTAGTGACAATGAAAATGATGGTAAAATTTTATGTGTGTACGTATTTATATGTATATGTATACGTATTTAGATAATAAGAATTCACGAGGATAGAAAATTTGGTTTAGAAATTTAGTTAATGAATTTTAGTATTATTAAGTTGGAGAAATAAAGTATGAAGTAAATTTATTTTTAGGTATTTAAAACTAGTTATATTTAGAAGGTTGTCTAAATAAATAAAGATTTTATAAAAATAACAAAATTAAAGGGGTTTTGTGTAAATAATAATAAATAAAAAATGTGTAATTAATAATAATTAAAGAAAAAAATATAAATAACATACATATATGAATAAATTTATAAATTTATAAAATAATAAAAAAAAATATATTTTAAAGGGGTGTTATTTGGCCGGTTATAAGAAAAAGGAAAAAAAAAAGAAACTAATTTGACTACAACAAGGATTCTAAGGCTTATAAATACAAAATTTAGGAAAAACCCTAAAACACTTTTCTCTCCCTTTTGTTTTGATCGGTCGAACCCAAGAAGAAAAAAAAGATTTTTTTATCAAGATCAATATGGTGATTTAGGATTTCAAGAATCAAGAATTAAGGTATGCTTTTAAACCCTAGTTGTTTAGTTTTCTTTAAAACATGTAACAATTATTATGGTGGATCATTAGGGTTTATATAAGATCTGTAAAATTAGGGTTTTGATCTTTAAAAATCATTTTTGGGATGATTAGTGGTGTTAAGCATGTGTAATTAGGGTTTTAGGGTTTGTAAATTCAGAATTTAAAAGCTGACAGTTTTGAAAGGTCATCTTGTACAAATCATAACTTGGTCATAAAAATAGCAATCATCAATTTTCTTGAGCCTAAAATTAAATTCAGAGAGTCTAGTTTCCAAAAAGTCTGGCCCCGAAAGGTTTTGAGGTAGGGAAGTTAGTCAAATAATTTTCGCAAGAAAAGTTGTTAAAACAGTAAATTCGGGTCTGATTTCGGGGAGTAAAACCCCTACTTAAAAGGAAAATTTGGGTTATCCAAAAATCTTGAGTTATATTTTAGGTGTCTATTAACTCCAGTTCGAAGGGCTAACGCAAAAACATTTTCTAAGTATTTTTAAGGACGTCAAACTTTTTGGTGTGCGTTCAGATCCGAATCTGAGCACTTTGTAATGATGAATTTTTATAAAATAGTTCCACTTACTATTATTTTTTCTAAAAAATCACAGTAGCTCACAACTCATTGGGGAGCTAGGAAATGTAAGGAGAACCATCAATTAGGTGTTTTGGTATTTTATTTGTGGTCATAAAGTGACTACAAAATTTAGCCAGAAATTGTAAAAGTGAAAGTTAATAAATAAAGTCATATAGGATATGAAAATGATTTGGGAGATGTACTTAAAGGATTATAAACTTAGTGTAAGATTTAGAAGTCCATCATGATATACATGATGAAAGCTCAAACTATCAAAGTCTTCCGCAATCTCTGATGTACAAGCACTTCCTCAAAAGAACATTTTTGACAAGATTGCCAGACACTAACAAAGATATATTTTACAAGTGGATCAAGTATTACTCCTATCGTGATGTGGTACAAGTAATCATGTTAAAGAAAATATTGAGGGAGATTGTCAGCAAGCTTTCAAGACCTTGAGCATGAGAGTGGAGACACAAGATCGCAAGGCGACATAAAGATTCAAGGATAAAGATTCAAAGATCTCAGTAGTCAAGACAAATCAAGGCCAAAGACTACGATATCAGTATTTTGTCAAAGAATATCAAGTTAAAGAGCAAGATCCAAGATCACAAGCATGCAAATGGAACTTCAAAAGGAATTCACAAGAATACAAGGCTCCAAGACTCAAGACGTCACAAGAAAGATCCACAATTGAATGACCACCCCTTAGGGGGAGATTGTTAGCCATGTTTTTATTAAAGTGATGGTCATTAAATATTCCCGAGCCTTGTATAAGAAAAACTTAGTTTACGGGAATTTATCTAAGCTGATTAGGCCTAGGTGTCAGGCTTAAGTCCATTAGTAATTGGTTTGGCCCAAAGTCAAGTCCAACAACCCAAGAAGGATTTTATCTCTTGTAACTATAAAAATCCCTCTCCAAGTGTGGAGAGGGTGTTGCTTCTCATTTTTCTTAATGTGCTAGTAACCAATTTTCTTCCATTTTATTTCTCTCTCTAGTTCTCTCTTTCTCTAAAATCTTTTTCTTATTTTTGTATTCATGGTGATGAAATGATATCTCTAACAATTTTCAACGTTTAATTCTATTAAATTTATTAATAACCATACCCCATTGTTTGCGGAACAACAATGGGTATTGAATGACAATGTGTGTGTGTGTGATCTCTTCACGAACAACTTAGCATAAATCAAAGTATTATGTTAAGTTGACAACTATACTAACCTACTGAACTCATTCAAGGACTTAGTTGATTTAGAGAAGTAGGTGTTTGTAGAGGAGTTGATGGTTAAGGGTTATTTGATGTCACTATAAGAACTTGGATATCATAACACAATGGAAGATTTAGGGGTTAGCCGATTCTAGAGAGAGAAATAAACTAGAGAGAAAAGTTTTAGTGAGAGAAAGTGAATGCTTGTATTATAAAAATGACCAACCACCTCTTCCATGGGATGGAAGAGGCTTATATAGTGTTGCACAAACCGGCCTAAGGCCTTGGTATGGGCTTATACGTGTGGGTTTTTACCCGGCCCATTACCGTATGTCATACGATTAACATTAAACTACGAGCTACGATAAACTGTAAAATACACGGGGTGACCGAGTATTTTTCTTAAACGTAACAATCCCCCCCTAAGGGAGGTCACCTTAGAAAATACTAACTTAAGATCAGCAATCTTCTGATTGTTCTTGTGTTCCAGCTCGTAGTATTTGATTCTTCATTTGATATCTTGTACTTTAATGAAGTGATCTTTGATCTTTAATCTTGAGCTTGTTCCTTCACTCGACTTGTGTGTGATCTTGAACTTCTTTGAGATTATCAGCCAAATGTAATCTCTAATCATCATCTTGTTGTCTTTCGCCATCTTGTGCTTGTGACTTCTTGACTGACATGCTCATACCTTTCTTAATATTGAAAGCTTGAATATTCTTTGTTCTTGAAGTTCTTTAACTTTAACACTTGGTCACTTCAAGAAGGACGTGTTGTATCAGAGTAGCATATGCTTTGAAACATTTACTTGAGATTTCATGCTGTCTTAAGATGTGTCGATAGAGTATGAGCATGTGGTTATGAATCTGACTTGTCTTCAGCTACCAGCTGCTACCGTCGGGAATACCTGTAGGTTTATGTTAGTAATAAACGAAAGAGTCTTTGTTCACTTTCGTCGAATACAATTGTAATAACCACGGTTCCTCATTAATCAGTATAAATATCGCCTGTGATCAGGTAGAATTCCAAAGAATCTCCTTGACAGGGTTTCACAGCTGCACTATCCGTTCTCAATACCGGAGCATCTCAAAGCAGACAACACAGTATGAGTGAATCAGTGAGTTACTATCCCACCGATTGAAGAGAAAATTGATTTGAAAATCAATCAACGTGTCACTTATGAAAGTGTTTTTGCAACACATCGAGAGTTTTAAGTGTTTATCAAAATTTATCAACCGTCAATTCATAATCTGGATCAGATCGATATCCAGTGTCACAAGTTTGATCCATTTAGAATCTCACAAGTCACCTACCTAGAGCTTGTTTGATGTTGGCTCTAGCAGGATTTCCATCTTCACTGTGAATACTTTAGTATCACTCGGATGTTCTGGCAATACCACAAGGATAATGCGTAGGACTCTTAAGATATTCCTTTTTTTCACAGTGTGTGAAAGATAAGTATATTGGAATAGTGTCCTAATGAGATTTATGGATGATCTCTTGGCTCTAGACTCAATAGTGCATTTTGGTTTTAGTGATCGAAGGCTAGAGCTGACTGCCACCTTTTCAATATCAACTAACTCGGAGTGAGAAAGTCGATAGAAATGCGTAAATCTCTGTGAGAAATGAAACAAGAGTCTGTTGAGAGACCTTGAGTGGCTAGGGAGGGTTGTGCATTGCATCACTGGGTCCATGACGACTATCTTTAATACCAGATAACATCTTAGTGTTTCTAATAGTTTATGCATTGACCCGGTTTATGCCTAAGTGTATGGAGGGCTTCTTTCTTTTCACCCTTTATCCTTACAATTCTTTTTCATTCTTCAACCCCTTCAGTGCTTACTGAGACTTCATGACTAGTACCTTGTTGGGTTTATTCCAGTACTAGCTCCATCTCAGTCGGCACTATTCCCTTATTCTCACTTTTACCTTTTTTATATCATACCTAAGGACTTCTACACTAACTAGTAGATTGTCCCTATGTAGATCCCTTCGGTTCTAGCTGGATCATGGGAACGAATACCTAACCTTACCAACGTTATCACTCCGATAAAATTAAATGCATGGTCGGTCTTTTGGTACTGTTCTCCTTGCCATAAAACCATTTGAAAAACTTAATCAAGGTACTTGTGATATAAATATCAAAGATTTTTGTACCTTGATTATTTTGGCTTTTCAGAAACGCTCCCCCTTAACATGTGCATTGATATTCGAAAGTGTTTTAGCACATGAGAGGTGGAGTACACACATGAGTCCATAAAATAACATTTTTATTAGTTTTCATATTTTAATCACATTTTCTCCCCTTATTAAAAATTTCAAACCCTTTGATATTTTGGATATCAATTGATTCAAATATGTTAGAAAAACTGGGAGAAAAATATGCCGATTATTCACAAGCCGATTAGGGAACATATTAATGCTCCCCCTCAATCTATAAGGGTATGTGTGAGTGTCAAGTATAATAATTTTGAAAGATTTTAAGTTTAATGAAAAACTTATGAAAAATTTATACATTAACACTTAACACCTAAAGATACACTAGATGAAAATAATAATGTACAAGATATAATATTTAATATAAGATGATATTGACCTGAGTGTCAGAATGATGAAATCATTCTTGTTAGCCTTAAGTATATTAAGTCAAACAAGAATGTTATCGGTCTTAGAAAGTCAAACTAGGTCTTGTATTGTAATAGGCTAGTCGGGTTTAACGGGCTTGGATTGTAATCTAATATTGTTCGTGTTTCGGGCTCAAAGCCCAAGTTTAGCCAAGCCCGGCCCGTTAAGAAAGCCCATGAGCCAACTAGAAGGCTAGGGTATAAATATCCCTTCACCACACTTGGTGAAGGGTGTTGGTTACTTTTCATCACTTGTAACTTTCCATTTTTCTATCTAATCTTCTTGTTTCTCTCTCTACTTTCTCTCTCTAAGATTCTATCTTATTTTCTAGCATTTTGGTAAAGTGTGATGCGTAAAATTGTTTTAAATAACTAAATGCCAAGTTTTAAATTTATAAAACTCATCTACCGATACACGCACTAACGGGCAGATAACCCGGTCGTATATAGTGCATTAGTTTGGTAAATCCGAGGTCGTCCCAAGAGGTAAGATTTACTAGTTCTAATTTGATTATGTCACGTTTAAAAATGGTTTTAAGTTGATTTTAATAACTACAGAAAAGTAAATGCAATAAAGTAAAGTGATAGAAGAATTTAGGGAGAAAAGCGTGCTAACCTAACCATTTCATTACTAATGTTATGATTACATTTTCCTGTACAATGTTCAATTATAAGTTCCATTAGTGGTTCTAATATCGACATAACCGAATTGGCATTTAAGGTCTGTCCTATACTCACTCTGCGATCCCACATTCCCCTACGATCACACGAGCAGGGCATCCAAGTTTGTAGTGGTTAATCCCCAACTATCCTTAAGACCAATCTATAATCTAAACCGATTATTAACCCCCTCTGAAAGAGTTCATGTGCTTTTTAAGTATTTAATATGGCAAAGGCTGTAATGTGGTAAATTCCTACACTAGGGATAGGTGTCAAGCTACCCATAGTTACCCGCTAATCCAGAGTTAACAGGGTAAGTTAATAACAGGATCTAAAAAAAAAAATACAAAGATCTAAGCCACCCTCTATACTACCAAAACATATGGATCAATGAAAGGCTATAAGGATATCTAATAGAACCATAATTGAACAAGAAATAATAATCATATCAATAGCAATTACATGGTTAGGCCAGCACTAAGAGTGCTTAGCCGCTCATGGTAACAGTAATACAAGAATTAATGAAAGTAAACATGGATTAAATCATCATTGTTCTTACAGTGAATGTTATGAACGATTAAATACAAGAAATGTGTAAAGTGACTTCTCCCTTGGACTTTCTGGTGAAATGCTTCAGACCTTGGGGGATTGGTTCACCCCTTGGGACTGTGTTGTGAGTTGTGGAAGTGAGTGATACTGAATGAGCCGGATGAGGGCTCTATTTATACTTTTTGAAACTGTTATGACGTAACAGTTATGAGACGTTACGCCGTAACCTTACTTACGTAGGCTTCCAATCTTCCAGGCTAAAATGATGTTACGGCGTAACCTTGTCGCCTATGTTACGCCGTAACGCTGAGTCGGATAAGTCATCCCTTGTAAATTTGAATGTTGCGGCGTAAAGAGAGAAGCTTTACGCCGTAAAAGGTGTGATGACTCATTTCTTCTTTAGAATATGTTATGGCGTAATCCCTCGGGGGTGTTATGCCGTAAAATGCCTTGAACTCGCCACTTTAGTGCATTTCATGTCCAAATCCCACGTCTTTTGCTAAAATGCTTACTTGGTCCCTAAAAACTGAATATAAGCAATTAAGTAATGTTTTCAGACATTTACAACATATTTATAAGCATTTTCATAGGGAATTTGATATTAAAATGTATTAACTATTTGATGTTATCAAATATCCCCCCACTTGACTTCTACTTGCCCTCCAGTAGAACCGTTTAGAATAATCTAAGTGTTTCATTTCGGGGCGATCACTCAATTGTATAGTCATAACATGTATTCTATCATAAGCTTGGAAAGTACACAAATCTTCACCGTCTAGAATTAGGGTCTAAACAGTCTCAAAGGCAACATGGGTGACAAACAGGTTTAACAAGGTGAATCCATCTGTAATCTTACCCAAAGGTTACACCAACAAGGGCGAAAAAATCACATATACACATCCATAACGATGGAATAGACATACATGATTGCAATCAAATCCCTCATTCGAGCAAAACCAATGGTCGAGAAGTAGAATGATATAGGGTAGGATAAGATACAGGATACACAATAATTGTTATTAAATAAAAACATGAAACAAATAGTCTAAAGTAATCTAAGGTTGTCATAACTAGCTACTGTCCATCCATGAGTCTAAGAGTCTAAGTTTGAAAATCTGATCTTTACTCTTGGGCTACTAGCTCCATTCTTCATAATTATTAAGATGGCTTATAGTTGCACCATCTTTTCTTTTTAAACATGCAAATGCTACAGGAGTTTATATCTTTTTATTATTGCCCCTGCAGCATTTGATATTATACGCACATCCCCCCACTTAAGATAAACCATATTGAAAGTGATGATACATGGAGGTCTTTATAGATCATTAATGATAGGTCTTCCACGAATGCATAAAATTTTAGTCCATTCCCCCAAACCATGCCAGAGATTTCAATACAAAGAAAATAAAGACTACATGGTAGGCTAAGGCTAAATGGTGTAACGAAACATATCGGGTTTAACAAGGATAGGTTTAACAAGGTGATCTAGGGGAACAATGGGTTTTATATAGGGAGGTCGACAAGTCAGTGTGACAAGTTGATGAACACACACACAGGCTTTTTGGGTGAATTCCTAATATGTTGCCTTCTTGAACCGTCTATTCCACTACTCAATTAGGTCTCGAAAAGATGTACAGGCCAAGTTTTAAAGTCTACAATACTACTGGTGGATTTTTGTATAATAGATGGAAATGGAATATTAGGCTTAACCTCACCAATTGAATTAAGGGATATAGTGTACTCGGAAAAGATTAATTCTAGTTTGTTAGGAAAAACAGGTTAAAATTTTAAAATTGGCATAATTTTCAAAGAAAACTAGAAAATCGAAGGCAAATATAAGTCAAGTGGTAATTCTACTCCCATCCCCCCCACTTGTTTTGTACAATGTCCCTATTATACATTTAAGGCAATGAAATAAATTGGAGTAAGAGTAGAATTAAAACAAAGGACTCCCCTGAGTGTTGCTCTCCTCATCGAGAGATAAATGCAAGAGCAGAATTCTTGCAAAGCGTCTATTGAGAAACCCTTTTTCCCTTGAAATCACTAGATAACAACAAGCATTAAACGTTCAAAGATAAATATACACTAAGACCTAACTCACTTTCGTAGGAATCACGGTTGTAGTTAGCATATGCAACAAGCCTTTTGAACCACTTGGTGGCCTAAGTAGACGAGTGAAGTCTCGTGAGGGTTTCCAGAGAACATACCTACAAAGTTCATTTAGTTATACAAGGTTTAGCAAATATTTCGAACTCATTTCAGGTTTTCAGAAAGAGATTACGGCTTAGTCATGGGATTGGTTACGCCGTAATCATGTGGTTTAAATTTTTTTGAAAATTTGAATCAAGAAAGGTTACGACGTAACTTATAGAGGAGATTACGCCGTAATTATATCTGTTACGGCATAACTAATGTGGTTACGCTTAGACATAACCTTTTTACCACATGACAACGGGTTGAGAAGACCTTAAATTGTAATTCCTAGCTGTGAGAACCTGCAAAATGAAGTTAGAACAATACAAAACCAACTAATTTGCAGAAATTTAAACTACATAAAAGGATAAGCATGGGGTGCCTCCCATGATGCGCTTATTTTTGTTTAAGTCACGAGCTTGACTCATCCTTATTTACTAAGTAATAGGGTGTTCCTCCCCTCACTTGAAATCAAATGCGGGTGAGAGTAGCAGTGAACACCATGAGGGTGTAAATTTGCTACTGGATAGGCTGGCTTAGGGGATATGGATAAATTAAAACCTTTTGTTTGATGTGATTTCATTTCCCTTTTGCGCTTACCGGTTTCGTGTGATGATTGGCTTTATTGGGTGTAGTAATTCATGAATGTAGGTCTCATATTCATATGTCTTTTAAAAGAGCGCTTTTAATCGTTTAACAGGTTACTATCTATCTTTTCGAAAAACTGGTGTTATTAGCAAATTCCTCCTCAATCTCCGTGACAATATAGGATTAGCAGCCGGTTGCTTAATTTGTATCAGGGTGTGTGATGTGAACTGTATCTGAGGGGTCAAGGTTGCATTACATGATCTTGTAGAGGGTATATTCATAATCTGATCCTTTTTCCCTTACATACTTTCTCTTATCATGGATGGTCTAGTGTCTCTACGTATCTATGCACCATTGTTCAAGGTTTGGGGTGAATGTGTGTATGTAGGTGTGGAGTATTTGCTAAACCTATCTACATTCTTTGACTGTAATATCCTAAATTGTATACGTGTTACCTGCGTCCTGTTTTTTCATGTGCTTATTTTTGATGGAATTAACTTAGAAATTCCATCTGCAGTTTCTGAGTTCTTGAAGGGCTACCTAGAATTTTTTTGGTGGTTATTAGTTTGAACAACTGGTACGTCACGAGGAACTGGCTCCTTTACGTTCTCCTTACCCATGGTCGTTCTTGCCTTGACTTTTTCACCTGTATTAATGAGGACTGTTTGGGTAATTGATAAGTTTTTTTCTGCAGGTTCTTTGTTTGTGTTTTTATGTGCCATTATGTTTGAGTCTGTTGTTTGTGAATGAATTTCCTATCCATTAATATTGCGGCATGTTATCTAATTAAGTCTTAGCAAAATTGATGATGCGTTTTCTCCTCCAAGGATCTCATATACTTTTTCTGCTTAACTGCCTTGTCCTCTTTTCAGAGAGTACACTCCTCGGTTAAGTACATCCCTTCGCAGGTTTTGGAACTCACTTGAAAAACATGAATATTCTCGTCAAGTTGCTTTATATCAACGTCATCCGAACTACCTTTGATTCTTTCCTTAGTGGTTGCTTCATCATACCAATACGTGAATGGTCTGCCATGACTTGTATTGATTTAAGGGCTTGAGTTGGTGTCATCAGAGGAATGAACCCTTTAGAGTCGAGCATTCTGCGGGTAGAGATGTCTAATCCAGTGTAGAAGATCTGAACCTTCTGATGATTGTTTAGATCATGTTGCGGACATTTAAACAAAATATCATTGTACCTTTATCAAGCATGATACAATGTCTTGTCTATATTTTGTTTGAAATTACGGATTATTTCTATTTTCTTGGCAGTTTTGAAAGGTGGACAATATTGCCTGATGAATGCTTTCTCAAGGAGATCCCATGTAGTTACTAACCCTACTGAAAGTCTGTTTATCTATCTCAAGGTTGGCCCCTTGAGTGTAATAGGGAACACTCTAAGTATAACGGCATCGTGAGTGACGCCGGATAAGTGGAAAAGATATGTGCATCCTCATCATCGGTACCTTTGAAGAGTTTGCGTCTTAATTCCCTCATAATCGATACCTTTTTGAAAGTTTGCGTCTTAATTCCGTCATAAGTGATATTGAGATCTCGAACGCAACTCATTTGCCGATCTAGGGTTTCACCAAGCATGGCCTAATGCGTCTTGGGACCCAAGCAGGTATTCGCTCATGGTTAGATGTGTTGGATATCAACGTCAATTCCAGATTTATGACATAAAAACTAGCAGAACATACTTACAAAAGAATTCGGAAAATAAAATATATATACAAAAATTCAAATTATAACTAATTTTAGCTCCCCGGCAGCAGCGCCAAAAACTTGATGCGTAAAATTGTCTTAAATAATTAATTGCCAAGTTTTAAATTTATAAAACTCGTCCTACGCGATACACCACTAACAGAAGAGAACTTGCATAAATAGTGTAGTAGTTTTGGTAAATCCGAGTCGCCCTAAGAGCTAAGTTTACAAGTTGTAATTTGATTATGTCACGTTTAAAAGGGTTTTAAAGTAATTTTATTATCTACTAGAAGGAAAGTAAATGCAATAAACTAAATTGATAGAAGTATTCATGGAGAAAAGCGTGCTAGCCTAACCATTTTGTTACTAATGCTATGATTACATTTTCATGTGCAATGTTTAATTATAAGTTCCATTAGTGGTTCTAATATCGACAGACTCGAATTGGCATTTGAGGTCTGTCCTATACTTACTCTGCGATCCCACATTCCTCTACGATCACACGAGCAAGGCATCCAAGTTTGTAGTGGTTAATTCCCAACTACCCTTAAGACCAATCTATAATCTAAACTGATTATTAACCTCCTCTGAAAGAGTTCCTGTGCTTTTTAAGTATTTAATTTGGCAAATGCGGTAATTTGGTCAATTCCTACACTAAGGATAGGTGTCAAGCTACCCTAGTACCCCGCTAATCCCAGGTTCAACATGATAAGTCTAATATCAGGATTAACAAGATCTAAGCCACCCTCTATACTACCAAAACACAAGGATTAATGAAAGGCTATAAGGATATCTAACAGAACCATAATTAAACACGAAACATTAATCATAACAATAGTAAATAAATGGTTAGACCATCACTTAGAGTGCCTAGCCGCCCATGGTAACAGAAATGCAAGAATTAATGAACATAGACATGGATTGAATCATCATTGTTCTTACAGTAAATGTTATGAATGAATAAATACAAGAAATGTATAAAGTGACTTCTCCCTTGGACCTTCTGGTGAAATGCTTCGGACCTTGGGGGCTTGGATCACCCCTTTTGGCTGTGTAGTGAGTTGTGGAAGTGAGTGATGCTGAATGAGCTGGATAAGGACTCTATTTATATAAATCAAAACTGTTACGGTGTAACAGTTATGAGACGTTACGTCATAACCTTGCTTACGTAGGCTTCCAATCTTCCAGGCTAAAATGATGTTACAACGTAACCTTGTCGCCTATGTTACACCGTAATGCTGACTCGGATAAGTCATCCCTTGTAAATTTGAATGTTGCGATTTTAAAGAGAGAGAAGCTTTACGCCGTAAAAGGTGTGATGACTCATTTCTTCTTTAGAATATGTTACGGCGTAATCCCTCGGGGGTGTTACGCCGTAAAATGCCTTGAACTCTTCACTTTAGTGCATTTCATGTCCAAATCCCACGTCTTTTGCTAAAATGCTTACTTGGTCTCTGAAAACTAAATATAAGCAATTAAGTAACATTTTTAGACATTTACAACATATTTATAAGCATTTTCATAGGGAATTTGATATTAAAATTTATTAACTATTTGATGTTGTCACTCATCATCACCCCAAATCTACCCAAATATATCTCATCCGTTTCCATTATTGTTTAACTTACACCCGAACATCACACCCCTTTGAAAGACCTCTTTGATAGTAATTTTTAGTACTTACGCCTAACGGTAGAGGTGTTTGATCCTTTACCAAGCCTATGGTAATTTGTATGCTACGACATGTAATGAGTGTTAATTTTCGTTTCCATATTGTTATAATTCATTATGCATCCGAGAGAAAGAGAGAATCCAAACACTTATGTGAGGTGCTAGTATATAACTTCCGTGCTTTTAATTACGAGGTCTAGAAGGTTGTGTTATAAATTATCTTTGAAAAGTAAGTTAAATCCCCTCGATATTGCGATTGTCTAGGTAGAAAATTCTATTTTCTTGAGTACAAGCAAATCCCAAGTGTATGGGTATTTTATGAGGTGTCATTTTATACACCTTTTTGAGGTCATTTAACCCCTTAAATCATGCAAATATGCCTAAATTATGTACTTAATCGTCCCATTTTATGTTTTTAGCACTTGGATGGCTTTTGATAAATACACGTTACATGTGCTCATTTGGAGAAGAAACGAACAAGATTCCAACTCGACAACCAAATCTGATGAGGAAAATGGCGTACAGTGGATGGGACGGGGTCCGCAATTCCCTAGCGACCCGTCCAGAAGAACAAGAGACAACGTTTAAAGAATAGTGATGACATCATAATGTAGCCGCCTCAAAGAAACCCTAAGAAGATTCGGCAAAGCGACGCGTCAGAAACCTTGCGACCCCGTCGCGTCTGTTTTTTCTATATATAACAAACGCGTTTTAGGGTTTTAATGAGTAACTTTTGGTAGATGAACCCTACCTTTAGAAGTCGAGTATAGCAGCTATTAGGCTTGTTTTTAGGTGTCACAACCTCTTTTTAAGAACTATTTTTAATCAAGTGAAGTCTTCTATCTTTTATCTTACAATATGTAATATGTGTTGTTTGATTTGTTTGATTGATTCTTGTTCTTCACTTCCTTATAATATGCTAGGCTAAATCCATTAGTATTTACTTATGATTGCATGAAACTTAGTTTGTAGATCCTTTTAATATTGCTTCTTGTGATGGATGTGCGCGTTAGGCTCTAGAAAACTGGCTATAAAATATTACATTAGCATAGACGTCTAGGGAAACGCGAGTGTGTAAAAAGGATACCATCGGTAACAGTCTTCATACTACCTTACCCCTAAAATTATTGATCCCTCTTAAGTATTTTAATGCATGTAATGTACTCTTAGGGGCCTTGTAATAGTCTTCATACTACTTTACTTATGCGTTGCCTTAATGGAATATTACATAGACGGCGTTTTTGTGTATTTCGTTCATGACTAAGGAAATACTTACACAGATTATCAAAAGTGTGACAAAGCAATAGAATTAGGAGAATCAAACTGAGGAGTAGTGCATGATTAAGTAAATACGTTCGTTTATCATATAAGTTTTCACCAAATTAGTTTAGATTTATTATTAGCTTAATTAGCTAAAACCAAAACCAACCTCTCAAAACCTGAAGTTTACTTGCTTTCATAAAATATAAAAATACAAAATAATCTTCTTTCAACCCCTTAGACCTCTGTTATATTCTGTTCGAGCCTTCCCAACCTATTCTCCTAGAGAACGATAACAACCCCCGAGTCTTGCCTATAATACACTACAACGGTTAGGTACACTACCTAGGGAGTTGTAAAACTTCTTGTGAAGTTATCACAACCCTCGCATCAGTGAAGTCAATAGATATACACGTATGTATATGATAGTGATGTAATAAATAAATAAATAAATGCGGAATATAAATAATTAAAGATAGGAAAGATCAAACCAAAGACACGATGATTTATAGTGGTTCGGCTACGATGCTCCTCTTCACCCTACTCCACTCTCCGAGTACCCAACTCTAGAGTTTTCTTCACTATGTCAACAAGCTCCCTTTAGGCGGAGAAAACCGTACACGTCGCTTACACTTTTTCCGGTAGTAAGCTAAATATCGAGTTCTACTTCGAGATAGAACCAATCTAACACACTACGTATTTTAAGGCCTAAAATACTAACATATCATACACATATGATAACACAAGACAATTAAATGAAGTTGGATAAATATCACAAGTGTGATGATTCGATTAAACTAATAACACTTGAAGCTTGAAGTCTTCTTTGTGTTCTTCACTAAAGAGTGGAATAATTGGATCACTTGTAATGGATTATATAACAAGTATAATGATCAAAGAAAGTATAAGAGAAAATAAATATGCTGAAGAAAATATGAGAAGAGTTTGAAATGAAAACATTTAGTTGCTATTTATAGGCAACATTTGAAATTTAAATTCTGTCCTGGATGGCAGCTACATGGATCCACGGATTTGCCATAGCCTGGATCCGTCTTTGGTTATGGTAGATCTGTGTGATGCAGTTGGCACTTATTTTGTATTTTAGTTATTAACCCCAAATCTTTACAAACTATTATTATGTTCTTAATAATCAGATTTATTAGAATTTTCTAGAAGAAACTATTTCTTAACACGAAAAAGAAAAGATTTTCTAGATTTGGAAAAATTTGTAAAGATTATTTCCTTTTATGGTTAATTCTATTTTGTCTTATTAATTAATATAACTAGTTTATAATTAATCAAGTATTTATTTGAAATCATTTGATTAGTGAATGTTTATGCAAATGATTAATTTTGAATGCAAGAAAAAATATTTTTCTTTGATCATTAACTACGCATTCATACCTTAAGTGATTTGTCGCCGACAAGTAAACTTACGACTAAATAACTTGACTAAATAACTTGTTTATGTAAACTATTACGTAGTATGACATTATATTTGTTATTATCAAAACTCGAAGTTCATTAAATATAAATATCGTTTATGCGAATATTTGTATTAACAATCTCTCCCTTTTTGATGATGACAAAATATAAACTCACAGTGATTAAAAGTGTACTAAAATAAGTATTTAGTAGTTGAGTTTACATATCTTCTCCCCCTTTTTGTCAAAGCAAAAAGTGTTGTGAAGGCACGGTTGCAAAACGTATTTGACACATGCAAAGTAACGACATGATGAACGCAAAGTAAAAAATAAGACGTTTTGCAAGTGCCCTCTCTCGGTGTATGCTTCCCCTTGTTCCGAGCACCAAAGAATTAAGCTATGGAGGCGTGCTACAAAACAAAGTTAGTAGACAAGCATATATATATATACTAAATAATATATAGATATATATATATATATATATATATATATATATATATAATATATTATAATATATATATATATATATCTACATTAAATAACAATGAGTATTTGACTATTAAATGCCAACGTCATATGCCACGTCATCATGCTTGCCATTATTTTAATTTTTTTAAATAATGGAATGTATATCACTTTTATTTATTTATTTATTTGATTTTTTTAAGATTCGACATATATCTTGAAATTCTGGAATTTTATTAATGCCAAGTATAAACAAAATTAATCTACTGTTATCACAAAGCATACACAACCCTAAATTTATCCTTTAGATCGTTCTGATCTTCATCTCAAAACCCTAACAACCTTTCTGGGCTCCTAAACGTATTTTTTTTCTTTCATCTTCATGTGCAATGCTTTATAAATATACTTTTATGAGAATCTGATGTATATGTTTTAATCAAAGGTGATTTACATGATTTTTTGTATTACTTTTGGGTTACAGGATCCAAACATTAAGGAATTAGCCGAACAAATAGCAAAAGATCCATCATTCACACAATTGGTTGAGCAACTCCAGTAGACTTTTCATGGTGCTGATGAAGGTGTTCCTCAATCTGATACTCAGCAGTATTATTCCACCATGCAACAGGTTATTGCAATTGTGTTTCTTTATTTTTAGGTATTATGTATACCGAAAGTTCAGCATGGAACTCAATTTTTCATATACTTATGCGTCTCTTCTAACGTTGTTTATCACTTGAATTGACATAAGCGATTTTAACATTTTGAGATCGAATTATGATGATCATGTTTTTATATATGCTTATCATATGATCATGCTTTTTATATATGATTTACTGTTAATATACTTTGGTTTAAGAAATAGTAGTATTTTTAAAGAAGACTGACAAAATTGTGAATCACAGTGCAATATTAGTGGACCACTTTGCTTTCTGACGAGTATTTAAGTATCGCATTTGATACAGATTTCTTTAACAATTAACTATAACCCAACACCTACCTGGTGTAACATCGGGGGCAAGGCTCAAGCCTGAACCATTTTTTTAATGTTTGCAGGCCTTTTGACAAAAAGTTCGTTCATCTCACTACGCATGCTGAAGGCGGTATTCTTGATTTGAATAACGCTGCTGAGACATTGGATGTATGTTTATTTTGATACATTATATTAGATGTGAGTTTACTGCATCTTTTTAAAAAGTTCATTCATTTCATTACGCATGCTGAACGCGGTATTCTTGATTTTAATAACGCTGCTTAGACATTGGATGTATGTTTATTGTGATACATTATATTAGATGTGAGTTTTCTGCATCTTTTTAAAAAGTTGTAATGGTATATGTGCATAAGAGACAAATATATGATATAACAAATGTCCTTTAGAAGGCTTGTCCCTGTTGAAAAAAAGCTATGAATAGAAACCGCTAGAAGGAAGTTTTTTTTCGTTGTGTTTGACTTTGTGTTTTGTGAAATATGTATCCTGACATCAAATTGTTTTCATAACCTGTTTAAGCGTTGATGCATCCAAACCTGAAGAGTTAAAAATGATACCAAATCTGATACAGGTATATAATTCATATTTGATATGATAATGTCACCCTCTTTACATTATACATATGTACCAATTATCTTAATGTTATAGTATTTTAAGCTTTATTTGTTTTATTGGTTGTAGGCAGAGGTTCAAAGACTTACAATGGAAGAAAGTAAAATGGATGAAAGAATCAGGTTAATTGATTTATTACATTATTAGCATTAGCAACTTACCAATATTCTTATGTTAAACCTATACGTTTTAGTTGATATTAAGACTGTGTAGAGAAATGCAAGAAAGAATAAGGGATATGAGTGAAGATGACAACAAACAAATGTAATATTGCTACTACCTATGATTTAATAAACCTTCCTTATATAAAGTATTCGTTGACTCGCTTCTATTTCAGATGGCTTTTTGTGACTGAGCGTGCGATCGCGCCTCTCTGCAAACTCTCGGGGCCATCTTTTAGGTGAAATTGTGTCATGTTTACCTTCCTAATCAATGTATCAGGTTCCTTTTTTTTATATTTAGTAGTTACATAAGTTAACGTATATAGCTCAAAATGACAGAATGAAAACCTCCACTATCACCTAGACCCCAATACACACCATCAAAACTTTAATCATGGTAATGAGCTTTTCAACACATGGTCATATTAGTAAAACACAAGAATTAACAAGTGTAATTAATAATCAGAGTAAACCTAGCAAGAACCCACACTTTTGACATACATAATGCCATTATGCCAATAAAAACTAATGCCCGATGTAATGAATGCTCTGAAAAGCGTTTAGTGGAGCTAGCCCCACCCAGACAAATAAAACCTTCATTCACTTAAAATAACTAAGAGATCATCAGAATCATAGAATTTCAATATAAATACTTTTGTAACTAATTTTTAAATATGTGAAACAGACTTAATATTTTGATGTTTTATTATTTTAATGCAGGTACTAATCTGAATATGTGGTTAGATTGTACGATTAATGCAATTACTGACCTTTTGATTGATCATATGAAAAATACATAATTGTGCTAGGAGCAAAGCCGGCAGAATAGAAGTCTTAAGACATGTCCGTTATTTGCTTCTTCTTTGGAGTAAGTAGAATATTTGGGCCCCAAACACATAACAAACAAAATGCACTGACCGGTTTTAAAATGACTATACACTACCAAGCTGAAGCGACATGAAAGGAAATATCACACAAATATAGCTCGAAAAACTTTTCTAACTTTTGAACACTCCCTTTATTAGCCTAATTCTAGCCGATACCAATTTATTTACCACGTTTATGCACTTATTGAATAAGTAGAACTGTAGAAGAGAATAGGCCTCACATAATGTTCGCAAGTGAACCTCCAACACTTCTTCAACCGAGTGGTGTACGAATTCGTCAACAGACTTTTGTAAACGATGTGGTTCCACCAGTATCTACTATTCCAGTAGTATTCCCTCTGTAACCACCGCTCATGTCTACCAACCAATGCAAATGGCGGTACCACCACCTCAATGGTAGCAGCATAATAGGCGAGCCTAAGGGAATGTCACGTCAGCATCTTCAGCAGTTCAGGCCACCCCTGCCTTCCATCCCGCCACCACCTTCAACCATGCCTCAAATGATGAACAAACCACAACCACTTAGGACTGCACTCTTTGACACGCCTCCTAAAGTGATGAGGATAGGGGAAAACTGATTGATACTCTTCAGGTTGCTCACTTATTATTGTTAGTAAATTGCGTAACTGGCTTAGCAATTGTAGTTTTTTTCCTTTAGTTATTAGCAGTAGAACCTGAACAGCTAATTTTTATGCTAGGATGGGAGACCGAGAAATACAAGGATATAATCAAATCTAGAAGTGTAAGACGCAACATTTTTTTGTGGCGAGTAAATATTTATGTATGCATATATGAATTGTAGGATAGTTTATCTGGTTCATTATTTAACATTTTGAATATTGTTTTAGAATGTGAACATGTTCAGCCTTGACCAATTCGTGACTGCTTACATTGTTTAGTTCGTTGACTATATTTAAAAGTATCAAGCCCAAGATAAGTCTAATGGTTTGTTGCTTTATAAAGAAATTACGTTGTATTACTGGGACACGTACAGGTTAACCAATTGCTATTATGATGATTAATTACAGGTATAGGTTGGCATTCAGGTTATAGGACTCAGATGAGAGCCCAAGCTTGCTTTATTCTAATAGAGGCTAGGGAATAAAAAATTGTACATGTTTTAATTTTAGAAAACTAATTTCCGCATTTCCTTTGACATTCGATATGATATAACTCCAAGTTTTCTGGATGTGTTTAAGATTATGCAAGTATAAAGATCAAGCATTCCTGGTTTTATTCATTTTCTAAATCATTAGCTATAAATGCCCTTCTATTTATCTGGTGATGCATTTGCCATATCAGCATCCTAGGGGTGCCATAGGGACTACACGTATGCAGCTTTTTGTATTAACCTCTTACATATATTTTAAGAAATAAAAGAAACTGGCCTTGCATAAGTTATGGAAATAAGACGTTAATGTGTTTATGAGCTCTTGTAATGCACAAAATTCATATATAACCGGTAGAATAGTATTGTGAATATTATATATGAGCTCCTCATACACCAGCTCCATACATGTTTTATGGCTTTATCCGCCACCAGCCAAAGAGATATTTTATCCGCTACCAGCTCTATACATGCTTTATCCGCCAGTACTCCAATCATGTCTTATTTACCATCCCCATGCCCACCTCAGGCTGCCCAAAATCCTTCTCTGCCACCAGCTTCATAATTATTTAAATTCATACGTTAAGTACGCCAATAGATCTATTTTAACTGTAGAACATTCTTCACCATTCCATGTCAACGTGACACTCTCCCGTATTTCACCTGTAGGTTGTACGAAAAAAAGACGAGTGTCAGAATAGATGCAATTGTAGCAACTTTTGACAGCACAAACAACAGCTAAATTGAGAACAAATAACATATTAAATGGTGATGGATATATACTTTTTAGAAAAGAAAGTGATAATAAGGATATATAATTATGACAGAATTCAGATATATAAATAAATTCAATAGGAAGTTAGATAACATTGAGTATATAAAATTAGAGCATATCACACTCAGACAAATTAGTGTGTACTCCCCGATCGATGTCAGGTAATTTACATGCCTAAACATTACATGTATTTTGATTATTCCTTAAACACCTTCCATAACATTATGTCATTCACTATCTACTACTTCACAAGCAGATTTATTTTTAATGTATAGACTTCAATAGATGATTTTCACAGTGCATAACATATGCCATTATTACATCTAATTAACATTTGGGACATAGGAGGATTTCTGCAATACATAAATACGAAAACTGAGGCTGCCACAAGTCAAATAAAACTTTAATGGGTCAAATGGGTCAAAGTAACCCAAAACTTACTTTTATTGCATAACTTTTTATAAAGCTCTATTGAGAAGGTTAACCTGGACAAAAGGTGTTTGGAGTCAAGCCTAACGATTTAGACCTACTATTACATATTTTGATCATTTTGCTACCCATTTTGAAACAACTGTTCCCTTGAAGTGTAATCTTGAAAACATGAACATGTCTTATATGACACTCATGTTGATGCATATGAAATAATTTAAAGCATATTTTTACTTTCTTCTGCCAATCTAATCAAAAATCTTCTTATAGACATTTGATATTGTTATTGATAATCATCTAAGGTAATAGATAGCTAATTATCTTTGATCTATCTAACTCTTATCATAAACTATTTGAATCTGCCGGTTTTGTGTAACAAAGGGATTGGAGCATTTGCATATCCATATATGAGCAAAGATGAGGAAATACCACTTAGAAACCTATAGAATAGTTTAGTATTCATCTAAAGTCGTCCTAAATTATTTACACGTGAATTCAGAAGAACCAACTTTCTATACTGGTAGATATGTCGTAGACAAAGTGACGTACGCATACATGTCCTTTAATCGCTAGGGCAAATAAGTAGCATAACTCATGTCACAAACTCTTCTCCATTAAAAGTTGGTGCTTTACCATGGTTTCACCTTTTTCCATAATTCTTGTCACAAATTAACTATGATTACAGTATTTGCTCATTCGGCTTGTTTAATACTTATCTGATTATCTCACAAGTCGATCATGGGCATTAATCTCATTTTTCCTGTACTACAGTCATGTTCAGCTTGCTGCAACATCCTTACTTATAATTAGGACCCAAACTGCACTGAGGAAAGTTAGTAAAGATGAACTACAAACTGTAGCATGAGTGGCAGCAACTTCAACTGCCAGTGGTGGCAAATTCGACAAAGATTAGCCGGTATTTGGGGGGGGAAAAAAGCCCAATAAAGACTTGCTAAAAATACAGTAAGGTGTGTAAAACATACCCTTAACTTTTTAGGTTATGTCATATTTAAGTTATGCCAGAAGGTGTTTGGCTTTGCTTAAATTTATCATAAATTATGATACGCTGGTTCGTTTGGGGCTCCTAAGCTTATTAACTCAAGCTAAGGACTTTTTATGCTCATAAACTCAAAAGCGATAAGCCTTGCGGGTCCAACTAAGTCAGCTTTGTTGGACTTTTCAAATATCAGTAAGCTCATACAAACACCATAGACAAAAGTGATGGGAATGAAACTTAACTGATATGTAAAAGGGTGTTTGGATTATTTTATTTTATGGTATAAGCGTTGAATTTAATGACGTGCAACATGTTCTACTTATTCCCCATTTAGCTAATTTTATTAGAATTGAACCATATGAGAAAAATACAATCCAAAGCAACCCATTTATATGTAAATAAATTGAAATAGTCACCTGTGTTGATTGCTTTTGAAACTACATAAAATGGCACACTTATGATGAGAATTTTTTTTGCCTTTAATGGTGGATGACTAATGTGTAAATTTGTATATAACTTCATTTTTTTTGTTAATTTAAGGACAACTATGATGTGCAACCACATATTCAAATTGACCAATATCGAGATCGTGTAATATTGGTGAGTTAAGCATGGAATGCCTCATGTTTCATATCTTAAGGAAACCTTCTGAAAGTCTCACTCTTTGAAATAAATTTGTCATATAAACCATCAGATTCTATGGCTTGGCCTGGAGAAACTCCAAAAAAGATAGTGGGTCACAAAGCAATTAATCATTTCAAATTTATATTTCATTTATGCATCATTTGGAGCTGTTCAATTTGATGAAAAAGATATGAAAGAGGCTAAAGAGATGTTGAGCGAGCCTCATTACTTGCTTGATCTTCCAGCGAGACATTGGATGAGCCACCCAAAGATCATGGTTTTCACAGTTCCAGGGATATCCGACCAGGACTAACGGTGTAGTTCTGCCTGATTAGATTGTCGTTATTGAGTTGTGGCTTCCCACTATGTTTAGAGCAGTGATATCGCTATATCAAAACACAATAAGCTTATTCAAACATTCTTTTTAAAAAAGTGCTTATAATTTTTTTACTGGCTTAAAAAGTATGTTTTGATAAAAATGCACCTTAGAAAGTGTGTTTCCTAGACACAATAAGCTCTTTTATAGAAGCTTATCCACACACAATAAGCTCTTTTATAGAAGCTTATCCATGGCATGTCCCCGTTGAAGGAGTTTGTTTGATCCATAATGGAAAAAAGGGCTACACCAGAAAGCCCCGGTCCTAATGAATATCAAGTTTAAGTTGCACGTATTGTATGTTTTTCGGTCATTTGTATCTCCCTCTCTATTTACATGCAAAAAAAGATTCAAATGTATATCCTATAAAAATAATATCATTTTATCAAATAAATTTAAAGTAATCTCTGAAAAAGTACGTCATCCATATGGCATGGACATATGCATTACAACTGTAAATTATAGAGGGTGAGTTAGTTAATAAGCAATTGCACTATAATACACTAATCTTGGCTCATTTGTTTAACAATGATGTTTAATATTTCATACATATATATATATATATATATATACATATATATATATATATATATATATATATATATATATATATATATATATATATATATATATATATATATATAGTGAGACTTTATTTTCAGCACCATTTTAAGTGCGAGAACTGCGAGAACTTTCAAAAACATACATGCACGCCTTCAATAATTGTATTTCTGCACATATGTTCTAAAAAGAACAAATATGTTTTAAAAAACATATTTGTTCTAAAGAATTTGATGAGAAATTGGAAATACAATTTTTTTTCTTTGAAGGTGTGCATGTATGTTCTTATAAGGCGTGCAATGGCAGTATTGCGGCCGAGTGTAAGGTTTTTGTGAAAGAAGAGGAAGAGTTCATGATGATACAGAAGAACATGGGTGGATTCTTACGATTATTGACGGTGTGCATGTATTTTTTGATTTAAAAAAAGGTTCTCGCAGTTCTCGCACTTAAAATGGTGCTGAAAATAAAGTCCCCCAACAACCACCATCATCATGACACAATAAATAATAATATTAATTCCATTATAAGAGAAATAACATAAATTAAACATAAAAATAAACTAAAGATGACAACAACTAGAAAATTAAAAATAAACTAGAAAAGAAAATTAAGCTAAAACTAAAAATTCCAAAGCTTGGGATAAAATCATTTTTCTCCCATATAATCCACAGGGTTGGCGAAACACCAATGTGTTTTTAGTGCGGAAAGTATGGTGGATTAGATGAAGATCCAAGGTGGTGTCGGATGTAGGAAAACATGTAGTTGACTCGGTTTCGTAGCATTTGGATTTCATGCCTAGTAGTGCTACAACATTGACAAAACATGTTGTGAAGGTGAGGCATGTCATTTGGATGTATGAAATCCAAGATGTTTTTAGGAGGGTTAGGGAGTTCTTGGTTCTCTAAGTTTGGTGGCAATTTTTGAAGATTTTCTAGTTGAGGCACATTGTTGTTGATGTTAACAAACAATGGTTGAGGTGGTGGTGGATGTGCAAATCTAGGTGGTGGATGTGAGACACAAGGTGGTGGTGACGGATTTGATGGACCTGGTGGCCCATTATCCATAGTTAAAACATGTATGTTATGAGGTGGTGTTTGTTGTAATGGAAGTTCTTGAGATTCAAGCTTCATTGGTATGACAAATCATAGTTTTGGTGGTGGAGCAACATGAGTTGGTGTTGGTGACTCACTAGGAGAGGATGAAGTGGTTTGATAGATACTCCCACTAGCAGTAGATTTTAATGGTGCATTTGGAGGCGAAATTGATTTCTTTCATGGAGGTGGTGATGGTATTCTTTCGATGTGGTGTTCCTCACTTGAGGATTCAAGGTTGACATAAGTAGGAGATTTGACACTAATTCTTGCGGTTTTTCTCTTGTAGTTGGGTGAGTTTGTCTTGGATGAGATAGTCATGGTGATGAACTAGTGATATGTGTATGTGAAAATTACAAGAAATGTGAAAAGAAATGAAGTTGAGGGTGATGATTATAAGGTGAAAGTGGTGAAGTGTTTTACATGAAGGTTCTTAGATTATATGGAAGATATGTTTTATCCTAAGGTTTAAAATCATATTTAGGATCATATAGCATGAATATAAGATAAAGTGGAAAAAGTTAAAAAATCACATATTTTGAATTTTGATGCCTGGGCTCAGACGGATCTACCAAATACGGATCTCGGTGATGGGAGATCCGTAGATCCGTGAAACCCCAAAAAATGACCAAAACATGGGGTTGGCAGCCAAAATCCAAAGTTTGGATTCCAAACCATATAGCATGCAATCAACTAAATTAAGCATAATAAGGCATAAGATATTCAAAATACATAATCCAACATTCCTACAAGTTAAAATCCTATAAATACAAGCATATAACTTAGTTTAAATATTGAAAAACTTAGTAAAAGTAAGTCTAACTTACTCATCGCTATCCTCATCGTCCGAGAGTTCAGAATCACTATAGAAGTGATCATCATAGTCACCTATAGCAGCCATGGTATGGGGAATCAGATGATATTTGGGATTTCAAAGAGGTAGATGAGCATCAATAAGGTATTGAAAGATGCGAGTCAGAAACATGTCGTATGGTAAAGGAGTATTTGGTTGATTTCTGACGTTAGATATGCGTTTGGCAACGAAATAGGCAAGGTTGTAAGGTTGACGTGTTTCTATGCAGTAGAGAAGGTGACAAATGGAAGCTGGGAGATATTTTGAATTTTCTCCGAGACTTATCACATTTTGTCGAATTATTTCTTCGAACCTCCTAAGTTGTGGCTTAAGTTCAAGTTTATGGATTTTGTTTCTTATTGGAGAGTTAACATTTTTGTGTGTTCTTTTGAGACACTCATTGATTTCAGCTAATGTAGGAATCCTAGTGTGATAGGGTCCTTGAGTTTGTCGGTTACTTCTAAGGAAAGTGAGTGAATGATTTTCAGATTAGGCACATTGCCCATCATGAGTTATACCGAGAAGTTTGGCAAACATTTCAAGTTTAAAAATGATTTCAATATCTTAAAACCAAAATTGAATGGAGAATGTGTGATCCTCATTTTGAATGAGATTAACACGAGAATAGAATTCTAAAACGAGTATAGGACAGATGGGTTCATCAAGGTTGTACAAGTGATAGAGACCCATTTCGTTAAACACGATTTTTATATTATCATGTTTGGAGTAGAATGGAAGAACCACACGTCCTTCATGGATTCCACAAGACTCTAGATTTACAAAGGTTTCGATTAAGTTTTGTGGTGTGGAGTGTTCATTGGAGATTTTAGGCACATAGCTAATTGTTTGTTGAAGCTCCTCATGAAGCATTTGTGACATGATTTCACCTAAAAGAATGAAAGACTCAATAAGAAATAAATGTGAAATGTGATATCCTATGTGTGTGCCTATATGCAAACAATGTGGAGGTATGGTTTGCTTGACTTAAACGATAAATAATAATAGTATTAAGCAAACCTAAAGCACTCCTAAGTTTAATATTGCTCGTATTGACTGAGTCGAAAATGCATATGAATTGTGCATTTCGAATGATCATTCACAAGATCAAATGCATGATGAAAATAGTTTTTACGTTGTATTTTTTGGGTAAAAGGTTTTCCCGATAATTTTTTTTACGTTGTATTAACAATGTAGTTAAACAACATTTGTTTTGAAAATTCCTAGACGTGAGAATTTTGATTGAAAAACTCAATTTGGGGTTTTTTTCCGAAATTTGATTTTTATTAACAAATTTAATTATGCAATTCTAGTATCTACGGGAAGCAAAATACTTATACATTATAGTATCCTAGTCTAAATTGTGCATTAATCAAGCGAAAAATCAAAATCCTCAAATTTTTAGGTTTATTGCAAAATCGAAACCCTAGTCTCATAATTAAGAAGAAATTAGAGTGAAATCACTTACAATTGATGTTTAATATTGATGATTTGTTGTTAATCTTTAAGATTTGTTGTTCCAATTTCTGATTTGATGATGTTTTTGGTTAGGTTTTATGGTTTTCCTGCGTTTGAGAGTGTTTGGATAATGTAATTGTGTGGTCCCAATATTTCAAACCTAGGCATATACCCGCTATATCTGATAGACGGGTCTACTAAAACAACGTACGGATCCATGGTTTGGAGATCCGTCGATCCGCATGTATGAAAAAAATGTGCAGGGATTGATTTCTCGTAAATTGAATGTTGGTGTTATCGTTTTGGCAATTGGAGAGGCTTATATATGTTATAAATATGTTGTGTTTGAATTTTCGGAGTCGACGTCCAAGTTTTGAGCATTACGTGGAAGTTGTCGTGAATTTCCCTATGGAATTTCAACATAGTCAATCCTACTTAGAGTAAGTTAACTTTTAGCATGTAATTTTGACCGTTGCTAATAACACAAACATTTTGAACATTTAGACGTAATAAAACATCGTCAATACAAGTGTGAGTTGCAATTCGATGATTATTCTTTTTGTCTTTACGATCGATTTCGTAATTTTCATGTGGTAACGAAACGTGGTTAAACATGTAGACTTAGAAAATATCTATGGTCATTTTATTGATATTTTCATAATCTATTAAAAATTCTAATCTCGATCTTATGTTCATTATTTAAGATTTGTAAT
>BQNB010017517.1:0-61706 GCA_026074375.1 Tanacetum coccineum
TTCATAGCTTCAAGGTTTTGTAACCCTAATACTAGGAGAGTATTCGTATTATTTGCTTAATAATATTGGAGCTTTTATGTTTTGATTGAATTATATGTTCATTGTGTTTTACTGTTCCATTGAAAATTCTTCTTATTAAAGATTAGATTCCGCATAATCTTTAATACATTCACACAAAGTTTCTACTATAGTTGTGTTATATCCAACAAGAAGTATCCTACAACTGGGACAACAAATGTCGCGCATCTACCATGAATGATAGCTTCCCTAACAAGCCTAGAAACAAGGACACCCATCTCATCACTATGAACAAGTTTCATTGTTGCGTTAGGAACAACCTTTGATACTATGGCTGCCTTATCCTGCCTTAAGCTATCGATCTCCTGCAACACCTGGATTTCAGAAGCCTTGAGTCTCTCCCTTTCAGACTCGAGACCTTTGACTTTGGCATAAAGAATGGACAAAGTCTGCTCATAATTAGCCCATTTCCTCTCTTTGAGAAGAAGCATGCCATACTCATTGTAAAGACCATTCACCCGACCTTGTAAAGTCTTAATTTCAGAGCGCATGTCAGAAACAAGAGGATTTTTATCTAAATCTTGAAGGGCTTCATTGCATTTCTTTTCAAGCTCAGCATAGGCCTTATCCCTCTTGATCTCTCTTTATCAAATGGCATCATAGGATGCCCTAGCTTTATGCAATGCAGAAATGAGCTCCTGAGTCCTACTGTTCAACATATTGTCTAAAACAGCTTAACGCATATAGGCTCTATCATGTATATCACAAAGCTGTTCTATACTAATATCCCTCAAATGCTGCTTCCAAGAAGGAGGAGTGACATGAGCAACAACCTAGTGGCAATCAGTGGCATCCTTTAATTCCCTAACAGAAGGAAACTCTGTATAAGAGCAATAAGAAGAAAAGGAAAGGGCATTAGTAAAGTGGTCAACGAAGGTACAAATACTCCATACACAGGTTCAAATTTACCATGAATATCAGGATCACTATCAACATAAAGAGGAGTTGAGGCATCACCAGAAACCTTACTTGCCTGAACAGGAGCCTTTCGAGCCCTATGGTGAGAACCCTCTTGGAGAGCATCAGCAGCAAGTTTCCTTTTCCCCACAGCCTTCGACTTCTCACCCACCTCAGGGAAAGAAGATGTGGAGGGATGCATTGGGGGTAACTCATCATCAGAAGAGGTATTACTAGAATCAATGATATTATCAGTAACATTTAAAGGGAGCACAATAGATATGGGCTCCGCATCAATGATGGAAGTTTCGTTGTTCACAGACTTCGCAGACAGAGAACCTTGATTGTCATTAAATCCTTCCTCGGGAAGGAAGTTGAACTCGCCGTAAACTCCTTGGATCATAAAACTCCTGAAATCCATTTCTACAAAACATAAAACATCACAACATAAGTTACAAGACAAAACAAGTCAAGTCACACAATACGTAACAAACCAACCCGTACCCTGTCCACGATAATAGATAATAGGCATTTTAAGTCTATATTTCCACGAGGTCTTTAGACATGCAAGATGAAGTATGGGGTCCAGAAAGGTCCGAACGATACAAGGATAAGTGGAGATCTGGGTGTACAAAGGGTCAGTTTGAGGTTGCACAGGAATCTTATCTTTAAAGGATTTTTTGTCTAACTTATTATCTTCAAGAAGAAGTTTTGGGTATTTGTAAGGGATTATCTTGTTCTCTATATAGAATAAACTATCTTTCCAGTTCTCAAGATGAGTTACGGGTTTTATTAAGGCTTTAGGCACATCAGCACCACCTCTATTGGAAAGGGTCAACCAGTCACCAGCGCGACCAAGGCTTAAGAAAGACCGAAGGAGGTCGACAGAAGGTTCGCCACCATAAGCCTTGCACATTACGGCAAAAGTTGTCATCTTTATCATACTAAAGGGATTAAAGCGTGATATGTGTACCTTGAAGCAGTTTAACACATCGCATATGAATAAAGGAATAAGGAGTCTTAAGATGGAAAAGGAGAAGTGATGAGTATACAGACCAACAAAATCTAAAGGGGCATCGTAAATGGTCTTAGACTTTTTGGGAAGAATAACCTTGATATGCCGAGGAATGTCATAATCGTGAAGAAATTGATCAAGTTGTTCTTTTGATAAGGTGCACGTTTGGGTAGAAATGACGAATTTGGAATCCATGAAAGATCAAGGAAAGGAGTAATTACCTTATGGAAGGATGACCTATAAGCGGAATTAAAGAGGGTAACGGGAGGCAGTAATAAGCAAATTCGTGGTAGCAGTTTATTTAATAACGGAGGGTAAATCAATTCGGGTCGTACGCGTGTCCGGGAAGATTGAAGAAATTTTGAAATTTAAATTTAAATTTTGAAGTAATACGCTCACATTTCTCAAAGAATACTTTTCTTAACTAACTCCTCGTAAAGAGAAGAGTAGCATTTAATGCATACAGCACACGTGCTTAGATGTTTAATATGGCCTTCGAGTGATTTGCTGATTGAGTCGAATGCAATGCATTCATAGATGCATACATTACATTCGACTGGGGGGCTTGATGACGTACCCCCCTCTTCGGCTTAAAGGTCTCCCCTTCGAGCTCGAATGGGATCCTCTTCCTAATTACACTATAGGGTCTTTGAATAGTTTCGAGTGGTGTAAAATCATCTTCGGGATGATTACCAGTATGGGAATCCGCCACGCGAAGGCCTACACCCTTCGCGGGAGGTCTTCGAAAAAACTAGGGCAAAGGTCTGGCTAAGTCAAAACCCACGTTCTCCATCTCTACCTAGGCTTTCCCGCTAAGGTCGAGATCGTGGTACACAGTTCCTGCAATCACCCTTTAAATCATGGGACACCCCAACATTCATCGGTTTTTGTGCTAGGTCTCATCCATCCTATTTTCACACCTAAAAATAGATGGTTATGTCTCCAGGTATGACTAACACTTTCATACACACTCATTTTACCTTACTTTACGCTACAAAGCACATACTTACTCTCACGCCGGAGGTGATTCACAGGGACACCCCCTGCGCTTCACTTAACATAGTGTTTCCATTTGTGTTGACACAGGTTATCCAAGACTTGGCAATCCATCAACCATCATAAGAACTCTTCGATCTCTTCGAAGCTTGATCGTGCCCATATTTGCACAATCAGTTAGGATTAAAGAAACACACCATTTGGAGCATATAATTCAACAACCAGTTTTTCAGCATGTGATCCCTTCTCACAACAATGGTGTGTACCGTTACTATCACCCGTACTTGAGCTCAAGTGTAGGGGAGCCCTCTCCTTTGACTGTTAAATAAGGGTAGAGTCATGATCGTGACTCGAACAAAAACAAGCACTTTTTGGGAGGCAACCCAATATTTATTTTTCTCGCATTTTGGAGTGTCTTGTGTTTTAACTCTTTATTGTTTATTTTTTTTTATGTTTGAATCATTTGTGATCATGTTTTGTTTTGTTTTTAACTTCGTATTATTAACAATCAAAGGTATTTTGCATCAAATAAGTGTAGGGGAAAATATCTGGTTTATAAGAACTTAGATTAATTCGCGTCAGTTTCAAGTCATATGATTGTAATGATTAATCTCAGGTTTTATACAGTATTTTACACAGGATATAACTAATAAAATTACGTGCAGGAAATTTTTCAATAAAAACGAAGAAGAAATCTTCAAAGTTGCTGGAGACGGCGTCAGTATTTATCCTGACGGGGTCACGCCATTAGCCATGTGAATATTCAAAAATTTTCAATTATTTTTAAAATATAAATTGCGCAATATCTAAAATTTTTATTTTTCTTGTAAACCTGCAGAAACCTATGATTATATCATCACTTTCATCCTATCTTTACGGCTTTCATAGAGTCAGCCCTAAAGTTTCATTGTATATATCATTATCCCGCCGAATTTACGACATGTGTAGTTGTCTTTGTCTTTAATTTACAGGTTATATTTGATAAGAAGAAGCTTGGAAATTCTTAGGAAGTTTCATATGACGATTCTTGGAGGACGATTTAACCAGTTATCGCATGTTTCTTCTCCATTATTGAGCAAACCAAGGGAGTACTAGTTTCTTTTACTTGTTTTATTTTCCCTTTATTCGTTTTACGGGTACTTTAAAGAACATTAAGGACAATGTTCAACTTAAGTGTGGGGGGAAATAAGCCTTAGAAACTATTCCTTCAATTGCCATTTGCTCTGTCCTTAAAATGATGGGTAATATATCAAAACATAGCGTAAAAGATAATTTTAACCAAAATTTAAAATTTTTTTATGACACATACCAACGAAAACCAAGTATTAATTGCGTCTCATGGATAGTAATTTATATGACTAGCACAAAAACCCTCAAAATTTCACCCCAAAAATGTGAGGGTCGCCTTTAGATCTATAGGAATTCGGGTATCTATTTTTGATACCTAAGATAATTTATGCCTTTAGCTTTCTCGAGTTAATGTTCGAATGCAGTCGTATGTGTCTATTTTGTCATTACGGATGTGTACGTATGGTCTTTGTCGCCTTTTCTGGAGCATTGGTATCGGTATTAAATTATATGAGTGTACCGATAGTGTATTAAATTCTAGAACTTGTTTTTGTGATGCGTCTCGAGACCGCATAGTGAGAATTAGGATTTGCTAAATGATAAGAGGTACTAGAATTAACCCATGTTTTAAACCTGTAATTGTTATGATGGTCACATCGATCATATAACTATCCCACACCTGTGCTTCACACTCATTTTTAGTGCAAGACTCCCCTAGTGAAACCCTCTGAGTCTATTCCTTTTTCACGGTTCTCATAATTTTCTGGTTAATCCGAACTATTAATGAAGAGCATTGTCACCCTTAAACCAATTGTTACACCCAAATTGCCTTAGCCTACCTTGTAAGTACTCGCTTTTAGTACATTATTGTTTTAACCCAAGTTAATTATTTGAGTACACGGTTGCTAAGTCCTTATCCTTGTAAATACAGTTTTGGGACGATTGGGATTCATGGTAGTATTTATTTCGCGGAAGAATAGGGAAGAAAAGTTAAGTCAATACCCCCATAAGTTTGTCAAATGATCTCCATGTTATGTTGATCCATCTCAATTCGGGTCATTAGTTAGATTATAATTGTGAGTTCTAAAACTCAAGTGTAGGGGTGTGTTATAAACCTCAAGTTATGATGTAGCATGTTCAGAAAAAAGAGACAAAAATAGAAAAGAAAAAGAAAAGAGATTGATGTAGAGTTGTGTAGAGTTTGTATATCTTTATCTGAGTTCTTGGCTTAGCAACCAAATCAGCGTGTATTCTTATAAATAATTAGCTAACCCTTTCACCCTAAATTCACCTAAAAACGCCACCCCAAACATATCCCATCTGTTTCCGTTTCTGTTTTCATTAATGTTATCTTACACCTACACATCACAACCCTTTAAAAGACCTCTTTGATAGTAATGACTAGTACTTACGCCTAGCGGTGGAGGTTTGATCCTTTACCAAGCCTATGGTAATTTATATGCTATAACAGGTAATGAGTGTTAATTTTCCGTTTCCCCATGTTGTTATAATTTATTATACACCCGAGATAAAGAATCCAAACACTTATGTGAGGTGCTAGTATATGTTTTCCGTGCTTTTAATTACGAGGTCTAGGAGGTTGTGTCGTAAACTGCTTTTGAAGAGTAGGTTAAATGCCCCCAATATTGCTATTGTTAAGGTAGAAAAGCCTATTTGCTTGAGGACAAGCAAATCCCAAGTGTAGGGGTATTTGATGAAGTGTTATTTTATACACTATTTCAGGGTCATTTAACCCCCTAAATCATGCAAATATGCCCATATTATGTGCTTAATCGTTTGTTTTCATGTTTTTAGCACTTGGATGGCATTTGGAGGAAATACACGTGACTTAGGCTCATTTGGAGAAGAAACGGACAAGACTACAACTCTACACCAAATCCTTTAAAGAAACTGTGCATACAGGGCATGGAGACGGCGTCACGATTACTAAGCGACGACGTCAGAATTTTATTAGCGACGGCGTCACAGATTTGGCGACGGCGTTAGAACGTAGCTGACTTAAAATGGACCTAGAATCTTTGACGTGGTGACGGCGTCAGGGCTTCAACACTACGCCGTCGCGCCACTTTTCCTATATATACCAAACTGATTTTAGGGTTTTAGGTGTGTAACATTTAGGAGACGGACCCTAACTTTTATATTCGAGTTTGGCAGCTTTTTAGGTCGTCTTTAGGCCCTTAAAACCCTATTGTAACAGTCTTTAATCCATGTTTTAATCAAGTAAAGCTCATTTATCCCTTTAATCTTTCAATATGTCTATGTATTGTTTGATTGATTTGTGTTCTTTACCTTCTTATAACATGCTAGGCTAGATCTATTAGTATTTACTTATGATAGCATGAAACTTAGATTGTAGATCCTCTTAATGTTGCTTCTTGTGATGGATGTGCACGTTAGGCTTTAGAAAACTAGCCATAAGATATTAAATTGGCATAGACGTCTAGGGAAACACGAGTGTGTAGAAAGGATACCATCGGTAACAGTCTTCATACTACCTTACCCCTAATATGGTTAATCCCTCTTAATATATTTCAAATGCATTTAATATACTCTTAGGGACCTTGTAATAGTCTTCATACTACCTTAGTTGTGCGTTGCCTTAACGGAATATTACGTAGACGGCTGGTTTGTGTAATTCGTTCATGACTTAGGAAATACTTACACAGATCATCACAAGTGTGGAAAAAGAAACAGGATCAGGAGAAGCAATCTTAGGAGTAGTGCATGATTAAGTAAATATGTTTTCTTATCATATAGTTATCACCAAAGTAATTCAGATTTAGTATTAATAGTTTAATTAAATAAAACAAACCAACCTCTCAAACCATAATTTTACCTGCTGATGTGGTCGTCGTAGGACTTCTACACGAAGTTTTACAACTCTCTAGGTAGAGCACCTAATCGTTGTAGTAGTATAGGAAAGACTCAGGGGGTTGTTATTGTTCACTCGGGGAATAGGTTGGGAAGGCTTGATCATGGTCTAACAGAATTCTAAGGTTTGAGAGAAGATTATTTTTATATTTTTGTGTTTTATGGAAAGCGAGTAAATCATATATTTGAGAGGTGGTTGGTTTTAGCTATTAAACTAAATATAATCTAAGCTAATGGTGATAACAATATAATAAAAGACTGTGTTTATTTAATCATATATTACTCCCTAGATTGCTTCTCCTAGTGTTGTTGCTTTGTCACACTTGTGATGATCTATGTAATCATTTCCTAAGTCATGAACGAATTACACAAACCCGCCATCTATTTACTATTCCGTTAAGGCAACGCACAAGTAAGGTAGTATGAAGACTATTACAAGGCCCCTAAAAGTATATTAAATGCATGTGAAATATATTAAGAGTGGATCAACCATATAAGGGGCAAGGTAGTATGAAGACTGTTACTCGATGGTATCCTTTCTACACAATCATGTTTTACTAGACATATCAACAGCGATACAGACAAAAGCTTGTTTTCTAAGACCTAACATGCATAAAGCTCTTAAACCTTTAAACAAATTAAGATTGTGTTAAAATGGGTAAACATTACTAGTAACCACATCTATCAGCCTTCCCTTCACTAAAAAGTATTTTAAAAACGTATTTTATATTTAAGGGGGTGTTTGGGTTAGCCTTGAAAATGGGTCATTTGGGGTTTTTGCATGGGTCAAGTGCACTCAGCCACTTTTGGGCTGAGTGTGTAGGGTGAATTAAGTCTCTTTAACCATAACTTTTAGTGTCAAAATAAGTTTGAGCACCTTTTCTTATTCTCAATTTTCAATAAGCAAATTTAAGTTTAAGTGCTCAAGCTGCATAAGGAGCTTAAGCACATTGTTTTGTGCTCATTGTTGATGTTTCTAGCCACTTTAAAGCATCCCTTGTTCTGTCTTTGGTTTGACCAAGCATAAGTCCAAATTTAGCTTTGAAAGATTTTTGAAATCCCTCAATTTTAAACCCAAAATTCAGCAGCTCATTGAGCTTTTAGCCTTTATCTTATGGAGCTTAAGCTCATTTCATCCCTTTAAATCTGTTTTCATTTGGTTTTAAGTAAAAAGCTCATATGAGCTTATTTTCATAAGCCAAAAAAGCCCCTTCAGTCCTGTTGCAACCTCCCCTGGTGCTAGACCACACTGTAACCCTCATTTCTAGCTATTTAGGAAACTAGACCCTAGGATTTTTCTGCTTTTTCATAAGCTTTAAGGTAGTCTAGTAGGTTTAGCAGCTTAGTTTATTTAGAAAGCTTATTTAAATAGCTTAATAGTACTTAAAATAGGTATTTTCTGTTTTCTTTTAAAACTGTTACATAGCGTATTTCTAATTTAGCTATCTTAGGGCTATTTATTTAGGAAGTACTCCTTCGCCTAAGACTTATTCTTATAGCTGAGATTGACTCTCAGCTTATTTTGTGTCTTTAAGCAAAAAAGAACAGCAAAAAGCCAAATAAGGCTTATTAAATCTTACTGTCCAATTCACTTATCATTCTGCTTATTTAATGACTTTTTAGCTCTAGTGTTTTTTTACAAAAATGCTCTCCATAAGCCTTTTTTAACTTTCTTTTTTAAGTTTTCTTAATCAGCTTGTTGGACTTTTCTTGTAATCGGGGTCCATCCTCAGGGGACCATTTAATGTAATTTGCAGTCTCCAAGTCTAACATTGATAATGCCTGTAGGTTTAGTTTCCACCTTTCTTCGTTTGTCCTATACCCTTTCCCTGTTAGTTCCCCTTTTTACTTAACAGTAGTAAGCATTAGTATAGGTTAATTAATTAAATTAATTTAATTTAGGTTTGATTTTTAATTAGTCTTAATTACTTTTAATTGCTACAAGTAACTTTATGGGCATTTCTACATATTTAGTTTTGTTTAACTTTTTCCTTTAGTTAATCAGATTTTTTTTAGAATTTTTAGACTTTTATATTTTATCTTTTCTATTTTCTTTTGTTTTAATTATATTTAATTTTTAAAAATTTCATAAAAAAAAATACAAAATGTTAAACAAAAAAATATGTTCTTAAGAAAATATTCTTTAATCAAATAGTTTGTAGGTAAAATTATTAAAACTTGGTGTAGGGAGATTTTTGCCCAAATTTTCAGTTCCGGCTCGTTTACGAGTTCGACTTTTTCGTTTCTACCGGTTTTGATCGCTTTTTAACTCCGATTTGAAATTTTTTTACATTCTACTTTTAAGTAGAAATATTTTTGATTTTTTTAAATTTTAAAATTAATTTTAGGACTTATTTTATAATTTTAGTTTTAACTTGCAAATTAATCCCGATAATTTGTAATTGCATGTTTATTTAGTATTAGTGTTAATTATTTTTAGTAAGTATTTTTAGCCTAATTACGTTCCCTAGATTTCTAGGATTTTTCATTGCCATTAATTACGCCCCCGTAGTTAGGATTTATTCCTTAAACTATTTTTGTTCCCGGGAGTATATTAATGGTTCCCATTTTCCACTACTTGTTCCTCCATAAAATAAAATTTAGTTTTCCTTTAATTAATTTTAGTTTTATCTAGTAAAAATCAAAATCATTTGTTTTCTCAATTCAAATCATCATTCATTCGTATCGATTTTACCATTCCAAGCCTCGTGGGGATTACGACCGGGAAAGCTACAATAACTACTTCTCGGTATCATTGACTCTGCTTTTAGACTGTTCTTACTATATATTTTATATTTTATTATATTATATATATTTTAAGGTATAGTTTGAGCGGATCAATTTTTGGCGCCGTTGCCGGGGAGGCTGTGCAAACGTTTATCGTTACGTTTGACCATCTGTTTTTGAAACTGTGAATATTTTCTTTTATTATAAAAATATAAAAAAAAAAAAAAAAAAGTACAAAAATATTTTTCATTTCTTTTTAGTATAATTATCATTTAAAAATCCAAAAAAGAAAAAAAAAAAAAAAAAAAATCAAAAATATAAAAACATTGTCCATAATAAAAAAGAAATAAAATTCACAAGTGGTAAAAGAACACCACAAAGAATATTACCAACTGGTGTATTCTCCATAATAAGTTCCGGTGAACTTGCTGGTTCCCACTCGAACTAAAGATTTAAAAACTTGCCTTTTGTGTCTCTTACGACGTACGGCTCACCTCGAAAAGTTAAATAAACTATAAAGTGGGTATAAGGAGGGTTGTTCCTAGGAACTACGACCCGAAAGGAGAAATAAGCTTCGCGCTATTCCTACTCCTCCGCTCACCTGTGAGTTTATCTTTTTGAGAGTTACCGTGAAGTGAGCAGATTATTTGGTTTAAGTTGTCTTATCTCATTGTCCGTTAAAATCAATTGTGAATTTATCTTTGAAAAACCAAAAAAAAATTAGAGTAAATTTTCTTTTTGTATTTCTATTTTGTGCATGCGCACTCGTTCTCAGCCGTATACGTCGCCACCACAAGTTCGACAAACTTCTGTTGAAATCATCTAATGCTTGAGAAACCTGATAATCCTCCCATAGATTGCTATGGCCGATATCGTACTATTGCGCAAATGCTCGAAGCACCCACCGAGGTTACGAGGATGCGATAGTATTCTGAAATCACCGCGAATAACTTTGAGATCAAGCATGGTCTTCTAAATCTTGTTCAAAACAAGCAATTTTTTGGACACGATAAAGAAGACCCACATGCTCACATCCGTTATTTCAACAAGATCACTTCTACAATGAAGATTCCGAACGTACCAAATACGTCGGTTTAAGCTTAATCTTTTCCGTTTTTCTCTCGAAGGGGCAGCCCGTTTGGCTAGAAAAAGAACCCCTCGGTCGATTGAAACATGGGATGATCTTGTTTCGAAATTATTAACAAATTCTTCCCGCCCTCTAAAACGACAAATCTCAGAAATGAAATCACGAGATTTCAGCAAAAATTTGATGAGACGTTTTATGAGGCATTGATCGTTTCAATATCCTTTTAAGGGATGCCCTCCATCATGGGTTTTCAGAATTGCATCAACTCGATACTTTCTATAATGCCTTAACTCAAAAGATCAAGATTCATTGAACTCGGAGCTGCCGGTGGTAAACTTCAGACAAAATGCCTCGAGAATGTTAAAAATCAGCGAGAGCAAGTCCTAAAGAACGTCATCAAGAAACAAAGCAGTTTTGTAGCTAAAATGAGTTACAAGCTCTTCCACCCAAGCAGTCTCATCTGATGTTGCTGAACTCAAAGACATGGTTCGGGCATTAATTCTCGATAGAAAGAACCAAACCCCAGCTTCCGCCCCCGTAAAAGCGGTTGAACAAAGTTGTGTAACTTGTGGGGGAGGTCATTCTTATCAAAACTGTCCAGCCACCAATAGCAACATGTACCATGACAATATCCAAGAGTATGTGTCCCAGGCCGCTGCGGCCAATTTCAATCAAGCTAATTCTGGTTATCGACCTCCGATGGTCTCAAACCAAATTCGACCTCCTGGTTTTCCTCCAGTTCAGAATCCTCATGCCAATAATCAAAACAATTTCAATCGAGGAAATAACTTCAATCAAAACAGAGGAAACAATTTCAACCAAGGTCAGATTTATCGACCTCCGGTTCATCAACCGGTAGTTAATCAACCAATAGCTCATCAAGGACCTGCTCCTCAGACACACGGTGTGTCAAGAACAGATTTTGAAAGATATGTCACAGCCAATGATGCAGTGTTGAGAAACATGCAAAACCAAGGTCAAAACCTGCAATCCCAAATGGCAAATTTAACTGATATGCTTTCAAAATTTGTTACTGCTAATACAGCTTCTACTTCCGGTTCTGGAACTCTTCCTGGTAACACTATTACCAACCCTAAGGAAGATTTAAAAGGTATCACTACCCGAAGTGGTGTTACCATCCAAGGACCGAAAGCAGTTAATCATGACACTGAGGTGACAAAGGACACGATGCCTCCTGCTGATAATGGAAGCACCGAAGACGTCCAACCTCCTGTTGTTCAAAATCAGACTCGTAATCCAAATCCTGAGCCCAATGTTGCTCCTGTTAATACTCCAGTTCCTAAAGCATCAATTCCATTTCCATCACGAAGAAATGATGAAAAACGCAAGGAAAAAGCTAACGATCAAATCGAGAAATTTTATGAAATCTTTAGAGATTTAAGTTTCGAGATTAGCTTTACCGATGCCTTGATGCTCATGCCTAAATTTGCTTCGACTTTAAAAACCTTGATTGGAAACAAGGAAAAATTGAGCGAATTGGCAAGGACTCCTTTGAATGAGAACTGTTCAGCGGTCATCCTCAACAAGTTACCAAAGAAACTTGGAGACCCTGGCCGATTTCTGATTCCATGCGAATTTACGGGGATTACTACATGCAACGCATTGGCCGATCTTGGTGCGAGCATTAATCTCATGCCTTATTCTGTCTGGAAAGATCTCGCTCTTCCTGAACTAACCCCAACTTGCATGACGTTAGAGCTAGCAGATCGTTCAATCACTGAACCAATCGGTATTGCTAAAGACGTCCGTCTAATGGTGGGAAAGTTCCAATTTCCAGCTGACTTCGTAGTTGTTGATTTTGAACCAGACCCCCGAGTCCCTTTGATTCTCGGGCGATGTTTCTTAAAAACAAGTCATGCTTTGATAGATGTTTATGGAGGAGAGATTACCCTTCGTGTTGGCAAGGAAGCCATCACATTCAACCTGGACCAGACTTCAAAATACACAGCTGATTACGACCATATGACGGCAAACAAAATCGACGTCATCGAAATGGCTTGTGATGAGTATTCTCAAGAGGTGTCCAAGGATTTTCAAACACGAGATCGCGAGTGGGCAAACCCACTCCATATTCTGAGTCCTATTTGTATCTACGCATCTCCAACTCTCCACTCCTTTCGGGGACAGTGATTTTCCTATGGAGAAGCAATTCGTTTCTTGCTCTAGAAGATGATCCAACTTCATCTGAAGTTGATCCAACTTATCAGGATCCTGAGGGGGACATCCTGATTCTAGAAGCAATTTTAAACAGTGAACCACCACCCCCCCTCCCAAATCATGAACAATATATGCCTGGAGGTAGGAAAGAACTCAAACTCTGTGAAGCTAAAACCGTTGAACCTTCCATTAATGAACCTCCCGAGGTTGAACTAAAGGAACTGCCACCCCATCTTGAGTACGCATTTTTGGAAGGTGACGATAAGTTGCCTGTCATTATTGCTAAAGACTTAAAAGATGAGGAAAAGGCAGCCCTTCTGAAGGTTCTTAAGTCCCACAAGCGAGCCATCGCTTGGAAACTCTCCGACATAAAGGGTGTTAGCCCGGAATTTTGTACTCACAAAATTTTAATGGAAGAGGACTATGAACCATCTGTGCAAAGTCAGAGAAGGTAAACCACAAACAAATTCACGTTGTTTATCAAAAATGAGGTTTGAAAAAACATCCTTGACGCTGGATTGATTTACCCCATCTCTGACAGCCCTTGGGTGAGCCCGGTACATTGTGTACCTAAAAAAGGAGGTATGACTGTCATCACAAATGAAGAAAATGAGCTGATTCCTACTCGATTGGTCACAGGATGGCGAGTATGTATTGATTACAGAAAACTTAATGAAGCCACCCGAAAAGACCACTTCCCATTACCATTCATGGACCAAATGCTTTGATGAGACTACAGGAAACGAATACACGTTTCCTTGATGGCTTCTCCGGTTAAATTTCCAATACCCCGCCCCCCCCCCCCCCCCTACTCCAATTGACCCCAAAAGATCAAGAAAAGACACCTTCACAAGCACATCACGGAACCTTTATTTATTATGTTTTTTGCTAATCGTCGCATGCCTATTGGGCTATGCAATGCTCCGGGCACGTTCCAAAGAGTATTGATAGCAATCTCCACGATAGATAGAAAAAAACGATGAAGTATTCACTGGATGACTTTTCGGTTCTCTTTTGGACTCTTTTCTACGTGCCTAACCCATTTAGAAAAGATGTTGAAGCGGTGTGAAGACACCAATCTTTCTTTAAACTGGGAAAAGAGCCCTTTCATGGTAAAGGCGAGGCATAGTTCTCGACATAAAATTTTCCAAGTCGGGACTTTGAGTTGATAGGAGCTAAAATCGAAGTAATAAGCTAAACTCCTCATCCGACTTCAGTCAAAGGTGTCCGTAGTTTCCTTGGGCACGCCGGTTTTTACCGGCGATTCATTCAGGACTTCTCAAAGATTGCCCGTCCTATGACTCATTTGCTTGAAAAAGAGACTCCGTTTGTCTTTTCTGAAGAGTGTGTCGATTCCTTTAACACACTCAAAAGAAGATTGACTGAGGCTCCGATCTTAATTGCTCCCGACTGGGACTTGCCTTTTGAACTGATGTGCGATGCTAGCGACTTCGCAATTGGGGCAGTCCTCGGGCAAAGAAAAAACAAGCATTTTCAACCTATACACTATGCTAGCAAGACTATGAACGAGGCTCAAACTCATTACACTACTACAGAAAAAGAATTACTTGCTGTAGTGTATGCCTTTGAGAAATTTCGGTCATATCTTGTTATGTCAAAAAGCATAGTGTATACTGATCACTCTGCCATCAAGTATCTCTTTGCCAAGAAGGATGCTAAGGCAAGACTCATGCGGTGGATCTTATTGCTCCAAGAATTTGATATTGAAATTCGAGACAAAAAAGGAGCTGAGAATCTCGCCGCCGATCATCTGTCCAGACTTGAAAATCCGCATCAAGACAAACTCGAGAACAAAGAAATCAATGAAGCATTTCCTCTCGAGACTCTTGGTTCAATTGCTCTTCAAGATCAAAGTACCCCATGGTTTGCAGACTTTGCAAATTACCATGCGGGGAAATTCGTGATTAAGGGAATGACATCCCAACAAAAAAATAAATTCTTCAAGGATGTCAAGCATTATTTCTGGGATGATCCTTTCCTGTTTTTAATCTGTGCTGATCAGGTGATAAGACGTTGTGTTTCTGGGCAAGAAGCTTTAGACATTCTCAAAGCTTGCCACAGTGGACCTACTGGGGGACACTATGGTGCCAATTACACAGCAAGAAAGGTCTTCGATTCAGGATTCTATTGGCCCACCATCTACAAGGATGCCCATGACTTTGTCACCCGTTGTGACATTTGTCAACGTCAAGGAAAAATTACGCAACGTGATGAGATGCCACAAAACTCCATCCAAGTTTGCGAAATCTTTGACATCTGGGGCATTGATTTTATGGGGCCGTTCCCGTCTTCAAGAGGGAACAAGTACATACTCGTGGCTGTTGACTACTTGTCAAAATGGGTTGAAGCAAAAGCGCTCCCCACCAATGATGCCCGAGTTGTTTGCAAATTTTTGAAAACTCTATTTTCTCGATTTGGTGCACCCCGAGCTATCATAAGTGATCGCGGAACTCACTTTTGCAATGACCAATTTACAAAGGTCATGCTTAAGTATGGAGTCACTCACCGTCTCTCCACCGCGTATCACCCACAAACAAGTGGGCAAGTTGAGGTGTCAAATCGTGGTTTAAAGCGTATTCTTGAGAGAACCGTGGGAGAAAATCGTGCCTCCTGGTCGGACAAACTAGATGATGCTTTATGGGCCTTCCGCACAGCGTACAAAACACCCATCGGGTGTACTCCATATAAACTTGTGTACGGGAAGGCATGTCATCTACCGATCGAGTTAGAGCATAAAGCCTACTGGGCCCTCAAGCATACAAATTTTGATGTTCAAACTGCGGGTGATCACAGGAAAGTTCAACTTAATGAACTAAATGAACTTCGTGATCAGGCCTACGAAAACTCTTTGATCTATAAAGAGAAAACCAAGAGGATACACGATGCTAAGATCAAAAACCGCGTTTTCAACGTTGGTGATCGTGTTCTCCTTTTCAACTCTAGACTGAAGATTTTCTCGGGCAAATTGAAATCCCGTTGGTCTGGACCATTCACTGTAGTCCAAGTTTTTCCTTATGGCACCGTCGAGTTATCTCAAAACTCCGGGCCCAACTTTAAAGTAAATGGTCATCGTATAAAACACTACTTTGGAGGGGACATACCAACCAAGGTTGTCCCGGATCTCCAAACGTTCCCCATGGACCAATGAATTCGGGGGACGGGTCAAGCATAACGACCCTAAACAAGCGCTTCGTGGGAGGCAACCCATGCTTATCCGTAGTTGTAATTGTATGAATAAGTGTTGTTTGTTGTGTGAGATAGCTTGTCTTTTCTATCACCCGTGTTTCGTGTTGTTGTTGTTTATTGTCCAGGATTGCCCGGATTGTGAAGGTTCTCGGTTTTGTCTATTCGATCACTCGAGCTTCAAATCCTCAGCTTCATTTTGGGAATCCCGATATCCTAATCTAATCGACTAACGTTTTATCATTTGGCATACTTCATAAACGGCCTTAGGATAACGTAGTACCCTTCAAAACATCGAGGACGATGTTTTAGTACTAGTTTGTGGGGGGGGGATCTTTCGATTTGATTGTTGCCCATGCAGCATTGTTACCCATTGTTACCACGTAATCCCGTATTTTCACCAAAATTTTTGCAAAAATACCAAAAAAAAATGAAAAAAATTTAAAATTTTTTCAAAAATAAAATAAGTGTTTTGTCACAGTTTTGACTTTTCTTTTGGGTAGAATGAGAATAATTTTTGACTCGATCGGGCGTATTGAGCCCTAGCTAGTTCCTTCAGGCCGAGCTTTCACGAATTCTATTGCTTTGAATTTTAAAAAGGTGAAGAACAAGAAATGATAGAGTTAAATATAAGTTTATGTGCTGAACTAAAACTTATATGAATAACTTGTGTTCTTTTTCTCCCATAAGCTTCTAATCCACCTAATCATACGTACTCAATTCAATTCAACTAAGTCAATCAATGTTTTTAGAAAAAGCTTCAAATTTGTAACTTGATTCTTTAAAGCGAGATTTTTCTGTTCTTAATAATTCGAAAGTTAAAATGCCAAAGAAGCATGAATGAAGTATGAATGCAAAAATGTAGAATATTGAAATATTTCCAATAATCATACATTTGATTATAGGACCAAGTAAAAGATTTCGTGATATCCCACTCCGCTAACGCACGAGGTGGGGTTCAAACTAAGACATCTTTACTTCTAAGATGGGTGGTTGTGATATCTCACCAGAAGCGAAGTCCTAGGTGAGGGTTCAAACTAAAGACACATTATCCGTACCCATATTAGGAAGAAGGTGTTTGTTGTTAGGTTTCCCATCTACTCTAGTAACAACGGGGTGGGTTCTCATACTATGAACATCGGTCGTTGTTGTGATATCCTACTAGGAGCAGGCCTAGTAGGTGTTCAAACTAAGCAACGCATTCCTAGCTTTAGAACTATATTATAATGAATGACGAATGTTGCAAAAAGTTCTACAGTTAAAAATCTCGTTCTTATAATCAAGTTACAAGGTCCCAAATAAGTGTGTTCTTTTTGAGTCGTGAATTCATCTTGAATATGACTAAGAAAATAAGATGATCGTATGGTTTGAGTAAAACGAGCACACCATTCAAATCATATATCCCTGTTGGGAGTAAAAAGTTTCACAAGTCATAAGTATGAGGGCTTAACATCTAAACTTATATCGACAATGATCTTGTTTAATTGCTTAGCTTAGGACTAGTGAAAAATCGGGGACAATGAAATTATCCGTCAGGACGTCCGCGGATTATTCTACGAACGTTTCTCATTCTATGATCCCATTGTTGATAAATAAAAAAAAGTCAAACAGGTATAAAAAAAAAATTAGAGTAGTTGTGTAAATATAAAAATTGGTGAGAACCGGGACTTGTCGAAGCTATTGATTCTTTTATTCCCTTGTGATAAAACGCTTGTAACAAAAAAGCCATATCATGGCTACTTTCAGTCCAAGTTAATAGTCCGACAGGGATTTGAGATTTTTTTGGTTTTTCTGTCGAGTGCTTACTCATAGCAAATTCGTAGGGACACGCCAACATCTTTAGTTTTGGGAGAATTTGGTATGTGCTTAATTACACATACCTTTTACCTTTAAAAACGAGCTAAAATAACCAAAAACGGTCTCAAAATGCCAAATATATGCTTGTTTTGCTAATTGTGTTGTGCAGGAACGGATATCTCACAAAAAGACGAAAAACCAAGCAAAAAAGCGACAAAACAGGACACGGGATGGAAAAGTGTGTGAAGCCCAATCAAAGTCAAGTCAACTCCGAGAAGAAAAAGCAAAGAAAAATATAACTTGAGGGGTCAAAAATGCCAAACCCCTAAGTTATATTATTATATAAACCACAGGGGCTGAAAATGCCAATTTGGGAAACTTCATTTATAAAAGAAAGAAAGGGGAAAAAGGGAATGAAATGAAGAAAGATGTGGAGGGGCTTTTCTTGTACAAAATCCAAACATGCCCTTAATCATCTTCAACCTCCCTCTGTCACAACCCAACTTGTATAAACAATCTCCCGCCAATACCAAAACCAGCCAGCACCCTGTTTTGCTCCCATACTTCTCCTGCAAAATCACTCAACATCCTACCAAAATCATTTCATCCACCCTACTATTTCCCCCCAGCTTTATAAAGTCCATGTTGGCAATCCCTCTCCATTCCCAAAGCATTTCGATGGCTGAGATTGTCTCCAAGAATCACAAAAGAAATCAATAGGCTGGGAATTGCTCTAAGATTCACCACACACAACTAACACACTGTTTTATCTCTCCAAAGAACACAAGATGCGAGTCCAATACTTCGGCTAAATATAGAGCTATTTGTAAGCCTTGAGAAGAATGGAGTCTATTTTTTAGTTTTTAATTTAACTTAGATTATTTTCATTTTTTTACAATTATTACTTTTAGCTTGTAACACATTTTCAATTTAAATGCAAGTTTAAGTTTTAAAATCACATTTATAATTCCAAGTGTTAAGTTTCTTATTGAGTTTTGTTTTGTGTCAAACTCTCAATACAGCTTGTTTACAAACTGATTTAACCAAGAGAACTTAAAAAGTTAAGTATTTAAAAATATCACACCTAATCACTCTCAAAATACTCAGCTTAATGTATGTATGATAAGCCAGTTCCTGGATGGGCTTAATGGACTCCACTAGCTTGTTCTATGCAATCTAGAGCTTGTAGATTCATTGTTTGACCATGTTTTGAGCAAGGGTGTAGTAAGTCTCTCTATTTCTTACTTTACTTATCTATTGCAGAATTGATAGTTTATACAACTGTTGGTTTTAAGTTTTATACTGAAAGAACTAATTCACTTATATAAGTGCTTATTAGGATTAAAAATTGCTATAAGTGTTTTACTTGTTATTTGATAATTGTTTTTTGAATTAGTTTGAAATAAAAAATGATTTTTGGAAATGTTAAGGGCTGTATATGAACAAGCATACTACTCAATTTAGTACTGCAAGTTCATTTTAGGAACAGATACTAACTTAACACTACCAGTACTAACTCCAATAGTACTGGTAGTCTTAACTGTAAGAACTGGCAGATTCAATTAGCTCATCAGCTTATTCTTTCAGCTGTTTAAGAATTTTTTAGCATTTTAAGTAGATTAAAGCTATTACTTTACTGTTTTCAATAGAACTTATTTGTCCTTTCAAAATAATTTTAAGAATTAATCAGTTTTAAGTTTCTAGCTTTATTTATCATTATAATCTATTCTGGTTTGCTTATTCTTATGCTGAAGTTGTTTATTTTGGTAGTTTAGCCTTCCTGTTTTAGCTTTATTTGAGCTATTTCTTGTTTAATTGTTGTTTTTTTAAGGCTAGCAGTACAAACATATACTTGCAGTACTAACACATAACTAGCAGTACTAAACTCTAAGTGTATACTGTAGTTATTACTGTATTTAGTGCTGGTAGTTAGTACTGGTATATAGTACAGGTAGTTAGTGCTGTTAGTACTAGTGTTAGTACTGTTGTGTTCCTCTAGTTTTAATTTAGCTTAATTGCATGCTAATTTGCTTATTTTAGATTTAGAATTAGCTTATTGTCTGTCTTAAGCTTATTAGAGCTTATTTGTTGCCATAGTGTAAAAGTTTTTTAGTGTTTTGCCTTTGCTATCTTGATCCATTTTCCAGCTTAGTTGTTTCTTTGTCAGATTTATGTGCATTTACTTTCAGTTTTAATTCCCAATCATTCCTTGTTACATTCAAACACCAATCATCAATCGTCTCTCGATTTTCCATTCCAGCCTCGTTGGGACATAACGACCCGGGAACACTCAATACTACTTCTCGGACCTATAGATTCTGCTTTTAGACTATTCTTACTATATATATATTTAAATTTTTATATATAATTATATTATATTTTAAGGTATAGTTTGGACGGGAACAAATGGGCTATTGGATGAGATTAGTAATACAAAATACATGTGGGGGTCATAGTGTGAATTTGTGTTGGAATTGTGGATGCAGTTTGGTAAGTTTTAAGTCGTGCAGTTGGGATAAATAAATTCTGCATTTGAGCAGAAAGTATAAGTGTTTAAAATGAAAGTATAAAGTAAATAAAAGATATAATGAAGGATATAAAAATGATGGTAGAGAGTCTTACATATAGTAATAGAATATGATAATATCCATCATTAGGGTTGTTATATTGGATTAAGCCTTTAGCTTACCGATGGTAACATGAGTTTTTATTGTGTATAGTTTTTTAAGGAAGGAATTGAGTTACTTGTAGCTGCGCATTCAGGTGAGTGTCATAGCCCTATCTTTTCTAAGATTTTTTCATTGGGGTGGAAACGATGCTTGAGTATTAGATGTTTTATTACTGTGTTATTTGAATGGTTGACTTAAAATGCATGTGCTGTGTGGCTATTACTTTGCTATGTGTTTTTGTTATGCGTAGACAAGTAGAGCCGGGTTGCTTGGAATCGGGGGATCGATCCTTCCCCACTTGGGTTGAGCCAAGCTATTTTTTTTGAGTTGAGCTATTTTGTTTGAGCTATATTGATTTGAATTGTGTTGAATTGAGCTGATTGATTTGTAGTATGTGATAGTTCATGATATGCCATGCAACTGTTTATCTTATCACAGTAATGTGGGATTGTTTTGAAATGTTTTGAGGATGGTGTCTAAAATCCTATGGCATCTCACCAACCTAGTTTTGACGTGTTTTAGCATCGTTTTCAGGTATCATCAGTGAACGGATATAAGCAGGAAAGTTTGCGATGAGACCGTAGATTGTGTTTGAAGATCTATGATTTTGTGCCTATGTCTTTGTTGGTTAATATGTTTGTTTCAAATTCTAGTTTATGTTTTTGATTTTGTAAGACTTATAACGGATTTACCCCGTTGACACCCTATCATTCATACAATTGTCGTTTATTGTGGAATGTTATCATGACACATTGTGTCTTTGCTTTTATTTCACTATTTAGTATTTCTCTATTAGGAGGAGAGGAGAGTGTGCTATGTTAATATCCTTTCATGTCGCGCCTTGCGTTTCTGCCTTGGTGGGGTGTGACAGATTGGTATCAGAGAGTGTGTAGAAAGGATACCATCAGTAACAGTCTTCATACTACTTGATGACATCAAATAACGTCTATTTTATAGCATCATTTATCCCAAGTAATTGACCCATTTGATATAATTATTGCATGAATTGGTACTTAATTGTTTATATTTGTTATTTGCAGTAATTATTGAGTATTTGGCAAAAGATGAAGAAAATGACGTGTTTTGAAGCATAAACGAAGAGTTTAAGAAAGTCGACTGATTCTGACATCGATACGCCGTCTCATTCTAGACAAATACGTCGTATATAAAGACTTTGAAGAACTCAAGACCATTGCCTGACTTTGAAGAATACGCCATTGATACGCCGTATATGATACTTTGTCAAAATATAGAAAAACAGACACAATTTCATCCAAATTCCGTATCCAAAAACCCCAATAATCTGTATTGGTCAATACTAATCTTATCAAAGAAAACGGATATGGCGTATTGGCAATACGCCGTATCCAAAATCAATACTCGTATCCCAAATTCCTGCGCAAGAATATGGAATATTTTATTCTTAGAGCCCACGCCAAGTCATCCAATACGTTGTATTGAGCTTCTCAATACGCCGTATCGAACCGACTACCAGACCCTATATATGTAGACGACCCTAAACTCAATTTTGGGTATGCAAGTGAATCCCTAAACCACCAAGTCGACCAAGAGACGATCAGAAGAGCCTAGAAGGTCAGAAAAGAGCCTCAAGATCATAGGAACACTCTTGTAATCTTCGCACAACCAAATACGCGTTCATCGAGGTTTCTTTACTTTAATCGTTCATATATCAAACCATGTGTATTTTTACAATGAACTGATCGCAATACCTAAGTAGTCAGCCATGTTTATAAAGACTAATGTTTGGCTTGTTTATCTCGATTGCTTAATTTATTGTTGATTGTTTTTATTTTTTTATCAATAATATTGTTTACGTGGCTTAAGTATGCACCTATCATTCAACTGGGTTAGTCCCTACATATTTAATGCGTAATAATGCGCTGCAATAATCGGTGTTGTTGGCCGTAGCTAAAGTCTGAGATATCTCTCCCCATATTGGCAATTTATATATCTAGAATCATAGGATCACAAATATTGACCTATCCTTGCCTTTAGTTTAGTGAGCTTAGTTGAGCCATAAGGTGACCTTGCTATCAACGAGTACGTTCTTATTCCATTGGTAAGGACTCAGACAGTGGACTACTAGTATATAAATTGCCGTTAAGCAATAAGTAGGTAAAGTCTCAATGAGCTAGGGTTTAGTAAGAGCACAATTACTTAGATCCTAAGATAGATTATAATCAACAAAAAGATGCTTTATACAGATGCGTCTAATTGTGACATAATTAGCTTGTCTAGGTCTTAGGAAGAAGTGCCGCCTAAGTCTACGAATGATATGCCCTTCGAGATAAGACAATCATTGCACTAAATAAACAAACCTGCATTTTATCAGATTATTCATGGTTGATACGTTTTCCTTACATTAGTTCTCGACTGATTCTCTATCGTTTTCTTGTCTTCTTGTGTGTGTTTATTGGCTTTACTTGTATCAAAAAACCTAGGTTAAGATACACAAAACCATGCCAGTCTCTCAGACTAAAACCCCCCTTTTGCATTAGTTTTAGGTTTAACTTAGATAACTAAAATACTGATAGAATTAGGAATTAACGCTCTCGCTCTTAGTGATCGACACCCTACTTACCAACAAAGCTACATCTGACCGGGTACACTGCCCGTTAAAGTGTTGTTTTTAGGTATAGTCGGCATAAAATAAATAGTAAAACTTGATACATAAATAATACCTACACAATGACACATCACTACCTTACCCCTAATATGGTTGATCCCTTTTAAGATATTTTAAATGCATTTAATATACTCTTAGGGGCCTTGTAATAGTCTTCATACTACCTTACTTGTGCGTTGCCTTAACGAAATATTACGTAGACGGCGGGTTCATGTAATTCGTTCATGACTTAGGAAATACTTACACAGATCATCACAAGTGTGACAAAGCAACAGGATTAGGAGAAGCAATCTGAGTAGTAGTGCATGATTAAGTAAATACGTTCATTTATCATATAAGTTATCACCAAAGTAGTTTAGATTCATTTTATTATTATTAGTTTAATTAGATAAAACAAACTAACCTCTCAAACCATGATATTTACTTTTATAAAACATAAAAACTAACAAAAAGAATCTTCTCTTAACCGCGTAGACCTTTGTTAGATTTTGTTCGAGCCTTCTCAACCAATTCCCCTAGAGAACGATAACAACCCCCGAGTCTTACCTTTCTACACTGCAATGTTTAGGTGCTCTGCCTAGGGAGTTGTAAAACTTCTTGTTGAAGTCCTATGACGACCGCATCAGAAACCTTTTCAAAAATCATGGTTGTAGATTCTTATTTGTAACGCAATCCTAATTACACCCAAAGATAAGTAGGCATATTACGTATGTATATATTAATCAATCACACTCAATAACTAAATTATGCCAATCATACGAGAGTCCTAAGCATAAGTTATTACCTAATGGCAAGTTATGGCATGAGGGGATCCCTAAGTGATTAATTGACACCATGTATTACTCTCTCCTAGATTAATACAACCTCTTAAAGTTAACACCTATATGATGTAATGTTGACCTCAAAAACTACACCATAACCTTTATCTTAGGAAAAAAATTGTAATCCCTTCCATGCCTTCACGTAATTCCCAAGCTTATAAATCAAGCTTTAAGAGCTTAATATTTTCCATAGCAAGCACACTACCTCTAAAATTCATAGATTATTTTAAAACATAGGATGTGCCACCTATACACATTCCTTTAATTGAACCTTATTTTTGAAATTTACTTTTTCCTAACTTTTTGAGGATGCATGTCAACAAACAAGCATAAGTAGTATTATGCAAATAATAGCATGTTAGCAATAAGAATTAAATCAACTACCATCATGGCAAGTAGGCATGTAAGCAAATAGCATAGTCGGTAAGCATATAAGCAAATAGTATCAAAACATATTTTTCATGCAAGCATACTTTTCATATAACACTAACAAGTAAGCATATAACCACATATCATTTAGCCTATCATCGGTTTATCATTACTACAAGTAAGCATAGTCATCCAAGTGTTATTAACATTTTAGAAACCTAACTTATATAGAAAGAACTATTAAAATAAGCAAAACATTTTCAATTATATGTAGCAAAAGTCATAAAATCATATAATCACACACACACATAATCACAAATAGGCTTATAATCATCTATTACAAAAATTACTCAATATGTCACGCAACCATATATTTGAAAGCTAGAATGATATTCTTGAAAGTTTGGTAAGTTAGTGTGTGTGATATTCCTTTTAGATGCTTGATGATATTATTATTGGTTTCTTGATTTGAAACAACTTGCTTTTGTTTTAAGTTCAAAAATCTCTATTCTTTGTTGGTGTTTTAATTGGAATTGAATGATCAAGTAACACAAGCCAGTTCCTGTAATTATGCATGCACCATGATTTGTCGAGCCATGCATGATAACTCCAATTATAGTTGGTTATGAGGAACACTTAATCATTATTTTGGATTTTCAGTAATGATAACTTTATTTTCATTGCATTACAAAGAAAATACTTAGGATCTCAGATGAGTGGTCCAAGTTATAAAACCTACTTCGATGTGTATTTTAATCCTTCTTGGATATTTTAAACATATAGGAACACATATTCTATTATACAATAGCAAAGTGTTTTGATAATCTTTAACTACCAAAGCGTATGGTAAGTGAAGTACATAGTTTCCCGGACGAGAAAACTCTATTATCATGTTTATAATTTATGTATTTTAGTATGTTATGCAATACCATACCAAATTCAATTTTAAAAGAATTCTCTTTAAATACATGAGTAGCTTGTATATTTGCATAAAATCTTTTTTTCTTCTCTATCCTAACACACATAGCATGCAATCAACACATAAAATGAACAAGTTGATATAAATACAACATTTTCATCACAGGTGTGAGTTGCAATCCAACGTGTCATTTTGTTATTGAATTTTTCTATTTAATCTTTCATGTCTATCATGGAGAATAGAACACACAATGTTGCGAGTAGATATAGTTAACACATTTAAATATGGGAGGCGATGATTACCATAATACTGACAAGATGCAGATCAAATTTTTTGTTCATAGCACATAAGTTTGACATGTAGAATTTGAGATAATGTCAACCATAGTTTGAATAATTTATTGACATGTATCCTTCATCTCGTTTAAACAACAATGTTGCCTAACTTATAAGCCTTTCACATAAGTCCTAACACATAACACATAAGTACATAAGCTCTATAAGCACAAATATATAAGGTAGTGAAAATGACTTCTAGACCTCTAATTATTCTCTCAAAACCTCACTCAAATCGATATCCTATGGTGCATGTCAACCGTGAACAACCTTAACTTGACTCATGAAATTTAAACTTTGAGAAATGTCATGCAAAAATCCTAAGCATGTTTTGTCAAAGTCCCAAGTGTAGTTTGAGTGATCATCAACCCAAGTGTAGTTTGAGTGATCATCAATGATCATTAAAGTATAGAAGTTAATTCGTAACTTTTGAATGGTTATGAACAAAACATATATAATGGATAACATCTCTAAAACCTGGTAGTTGACACTTCATTCCTAGTCCTATTGTTTGCTTTACCTTGGCTCTCTAGACTATAACGTTTGAGTTTATTCTCCTTTACTCTAAAATATCGAAATACCATTTTAGTAAATACCAATTGTATGTTTTATGCCTTTTAAATCTTAATTAAACCTAATGAAGTGTGGGAAACGTGTTTTAGGAGTTACGAAGGCCAAACGAGGGTTTTTGAAAAAGTACTATAATCCTAACAGCATCTGACGCGTTGATGACACTCTAACGTGTGGTCAGTGCAGCAAGGACTACCCAATTTTCATTCTCAAAATGCAGATATCCGTTTTCCCTTTTTGTGGCCTTTTGAATCAACTAAATCAGAGTTCGGATGAAGAAGTTATGATTAAAATACTAAAGCAACTTCTAAGACTTGATTTTTTCTTTTGCGTTTAGTTGTTGAATGGGTTTTATGTGTTCTTGAAGGCCTAAAGCTTAGATTATGATGTATTCAAGCTATTAAAGCTGTAAAACACAAAAATATATTCCCTAAACATATGCCATGCAATTTTAGTCTTACTTTATGTTAATCGCCTTTAAGTTTCTAAGTTCTCCTAACTTTGAAGTTGTAACAAAAATAAGCTACCTATCATCAAACAAATTCACATAGCATTTTTGACAACTATAATATAAACATTCAAGGATTCATAAGCATAAGAAGAAAACTTAGCTCAGTTTTTATGGATGATTTAAGTTTCACGACCACAAGATAAAGATCCACCCTTGATGCTTTGTCTACCGATGACCTTTACTCAAAGATTACTTATGTACACCATCATACTCCTAACTAACATACAACTCAGAAACTTGGTCCCCAATGATGGTTGAGTCCATTGGTGTTAACATAAAACACTCCCAAGTTATACATTCTTGGGTCTTGAAATAAGACACTAAGTGTCTCAAGACCAAACCTTGAAAGCATAGACCAAGGGTTGTTTTAAAAATTTCTTTGGTTTTGAAAACTTGGTCCAAAGTATTGAGGGTTTTGTGGTCTAAAAAATCTTTATTTTGGGTAGGAGTTGTCTCTCCTTTAGGATGAGTTGTATTGATGATGTGAAGACCTTTGGTTCTTGAAAAAGTTTCTTCTTAATGAAGATTGGTTGTTTTGAGAAATATGTATTTGATTGTATGAGGTTAAAGGTCTCATATTAGGTGATGGTAATAGTGGTTTATGGTCGACTCGAGTTTTAGTGTATCCAAGTCCATTGTGTGAAACCGGTTTGTAAAATTGTTTTTTAGTTTCACTTTTTACAATGTGTATTTGAGTACCTCGAGTGTTTCCAAAACAAGTTTGAGGAACGATGGGTTTAAAATGAGCATTTGATGAATCATCATTTTGACTCTCTTTTACAAACATGATTGGTTTGCTTCGACTCTCGGAAGTGGTTTTCTTAGCTTTTGAAAATCCAAGACCTTCCTTATCTTGGGATCATTTTTCATGACATAACACGTCACTCACAAATGGCGGTTGTGAGTTTTGAGAGTTTGTTTGGTTCAAACGTCCACTCAAACACTACCGAATATACTATTTCTTAAATTTAGAAAAGCTCAACGCTTCTTCTTGAAGTTTAGAAACATTACATTATAAAGAGTCAACCTTTGTGTGAGTAGCTCACATTTTTGACATAGTTCCATCACCTCTTTAGACTTGGTAAGTTTCTTTATTTCAAGCTCAAGTTCATTGATTTTGTTATATAGTTTAATTTTTTCATTTTTAAGAGAATGTCTTTCTTTTAAAAGTCTTTGATTTGTTTTAACAAAATCTTTGAAAATTTTAAAAGTTCCTCATTATCCTTTTGCAATTCATAAAGATTAGAAATAGATTAGTTTGGATATACCTTTTGTTATTCGATAAGATATGTTACGATCCCTACTCTAATTGATCGTCGTCTTTACTATCATCCTATGTACTCTCACAAGATATCTTCAGATCATTCTCTTAGGAGTATCCATAACCACTTGTACTTTCCCTCAATGACCTAAGGTTCTCTTGAGCCATGGATCTTACTCACTTTCCAAAAATCAGGTTTATGATTTTGAATTTTTTGAAAAAAAAAGTTCTCTAACTTGAAATGCTTCTCAGGAAGGATTTAATCGCTTTAAAATTTGATTAAACCACTCTGATACAATTGTAGAAACTATAGAAGAGGAGGTATATACGATTATTCTTAACTTTCTTAGAAAGTTTCTAAAAACTTCAAGTCTCGAAGGAATAAAGTGGTGTGATGATCTACTTAGCAAAGAAAACAATAAGTAGATGGAGAAAGAATGAGCAAGAGAGAGGAACCACGATATATACTGGTTCGGGAAGGGGGTTTAGTCCTTTCATACATCCAGTTGCAATCAACGACACCTATGCTATTCCTAGTATAATCCTTATGGTGGACTATAAATCGTACTACAATTAACTTTACCGATATGCATAAAGATCGACGCTCACAAAGAAGTGTTACTATCTATGGTATTCTGCCCTTAAATCGACCCCCTAATGAACCTAGAACCCTTGAAATGATTAACCTATGATCTCTTTAAGACTGTCCCTTTGGAGCTTACCAAAACCCCAACTAGATCCTACAATGATCTAGCTAGATCTCTCGGGTAAAGAACTTTATCCCTTACAACTTGATTGAATGAATTATAGATAGATGAACCAAGTTTTAACCAAACCTAGAGACTCAATTCTAATAGAAAAGGTATGCGAAAGAAGACCCTCAACGAAACATAAAATTATAGATTAGGTACTTGTGTGGCTCTCTTGCAGAGATGTGTTCACTTTAATAGAATGATAAGATAAGAAGTTTAGAACACTTTAGTGTTAGATGTAGAGGATAGGTGAAGAAAAAAAGAGGAAAGAATGTTTGCAATAGTGAAGGAATACAAAGGCTAAGAGGGGGTATTTATAGGCCAAAAACCCAAAAGTGGGAAAAATGATTTTGCGTGTGGCGCGTTGGCCGTATGTTAGCGCGTTGGCCGCATGTTAGCGCGTGGGCCGCGCGCTAGTGACCCGAAACTATTTTTTCAGGTTTTTGACTTTTAACTACTCGCTCTTGTTAAACCCCCAATTGTACTTTACGCTATGACCTTTCAATCATTCTTACACTCAAGGTCAACCAACTCAAAGGTATTTTGTTTATCCGATATTGATGTGTTTAAAAGGTTTTTGTTTATCCGATATTGAAAAAGAAAAGAGAACTAACAGACAAGGGTATTTTGGGTATTCCTCCAATGTAACTAGCCTAGTTAGGATCTAACCAAGGATTGAGAGGTTGGTTAGGGTACAAGGGAATATTCCAAGAATATTATAAACTTGAAGAGAAAGGGTGGATGTTATGGGGGAAGATTTGAAATTTGAATTTCAAATTGTTTAAGCACATGTGTGAAATAGAGGAAGAGATAAGGGATAGTTGTGGTAATGAGTTGTCATGAAAGTGCTGTTGATAAGGAAGGAAAGGAGCCACTTGATCATATTAAAATAAAGGTTAGATGATGAGATAGTAAATTGAGGTAATGTTGGATAGGTGAGGTGTCATGATCAAGGAGTAAGAAGTGTGTGTGTGTTGTATGTGGAAGTGTTATTTTAAATTTCAATCCAAGAGAGGAAAAGAGAGTGAGGTAAGATGGATTGATGAAATGGCATGATCAAGGGTGTGTGTGTGAAATTTAAATTGCTTTATGAGGAAGATAATGAATATGAGATATGTGGTATAGAATGTTTTGACATGATATGGAGGAGTCTATATTGGAATGTGGGGGGACAAAAAGTACATAAGGTACAATGATGTAAGAGAATATAAGTTGTCCCATGTGAGGATAAGATTGAGGAATGTTTAAGTGAGGAATGTTTTCATCTTATGAAGGTTTAAGAAGAGGAAGCATGAAGATGATGGTGATTAGAGTAAAATCAAAGGATTGATTTGGTTTTATAATCACACTGCCAATAAGAAAGAAAAGAATAGGCATATGTGATTATGGGATAGTTGAGAAAGGTATATTTAGAGTGTGTGGAAGATATAATAATTTGTTAGGTACGAAAGGTTTGACAAATGATTAGGAGGATGCATTGTAAGATTATTTAGAAAGTGTGTTTAATCATTTGTTAGGTAAGAAGGGTTTAACAAATGATCAAGGAAGGATGTGTTGTAGAAAGTATGGTATATAAGTGGTGTATTGGAGGAATTGGATGTTTGTAAACCATCTTGTATGTAGGAAGGACATGTGAGGAATACATGTGGTGAGTTTGTAAAATCATTTATAAAGTTAGGAGGTAAGAACAACTCAAAGTCATGAATAACCTCAAAATACCACAAACTCATTTAGACACTTAGACTTGATCCATGATAATCAATAATAAATATGATCACTAATCATCTGATGCAAATAAATCAATGTTTACATCTCAACGAAAGCACATCCGATGATTTAGTGACAAATTCATTGTTGATTATCATGGATTAAGTCCAAGTGACTAATTGAGTTTGTGGTATTTAGAGGTTAATTATACTTTGAGTTTTCTTACCTCCTTACTTATAAATGATTTACAAACTCACACATGTATTCCTCACATGTCATCCTACACATACAAGATGGTTTTACAAACTTCCACATTCCTCCAATACACCACTTATATACCATACTTCCTACAACACATCCTTCCTTGATCATTTGTTAAACCCTTCTTACCTAACAAATGATTAAACACACTTTCTAAATAATCTTACAATGCATCCTCCTAATCATTTGTCAAACCTTTCGTACCTAACAAATTATTATATCTTCCACACACTCTAAATATACCTTTCTCAACTATCCCATAATCACATATGCCTATTCTTTTCTCTCTTATTGGCAATGTGATTATAAAACCAAATCAATCCTTTGATTTTACTCTAATCACCATCATCTTCATACTTCCTCTTCTTAAACCTTCATAAGATGAAACATTCCACACTTAAACATTCCTCAATCTTATCCTCACATGGGACAACTTATATTCTCTTACATCATTGTACCTTATGTACTTTTTGTCCCCCCACATTCCAATATAGACTCCTCCATATCATGTCAAAACATTCTATACCACATATCTCATATTCATTATCTTCCTCATAAAGCAATTTAAATTTCACACACACACCCTTGATCATGCCATTTCATCAATCCATCTTACCTCACTCTCTTTTCCTCTCTTGGATTGAAATTTAAATAACACATACACATACACACACACACACACTTCTTACACCCTTGATCATGATACCTCACCTATCCAACTTACCTCTTTACTATCTCATATCTACCCTTTATTTTGAATATGATCAAGAGGCTTATTTTCATCCCATCAACATCACATCATGATAACTCATACACAACTCATCCTTATCCCTTCCTCTATTTCACACATGTGCTTAAACAATTTGAAATTCAAATTTCAAATCTTCCCCCATAACATCCACCTTTTCTCTTCAAGTTTATAATATTCTTGGAATATTCCCTTGTACCCTAACCAACCTCTCAATCCTTGGGTCAGGATCCCAAATAGCTAGTTACATTAGAGGAATACCCAAAATACCCTTGTCTGTTAGTTCTCTTTTCTTTTTCAATATCGGATAAACAAAAACCTTTTAAACACATCAATATCGGATAAACAAAATACCTTTGAGTTGGTTGACCTTGAGTGTAAGAATGATTGAAAGGTCATAGCGTAAAGTACAATTGGGGGTTTAACAAGAGCGAGTAGTTAAAAGTCAAAAACCTGAAAAAATAGTTTCGGGTCACTAGCGCGCTGCCCACGCGCTAACATGCGGCCAACGCGCTAACATGCGGCCAACGCGCCACACGCAAAATCATTTTTCCCACTTTTGGGTTTTTAGCCTATAAATACCCCTCTTGGCCTTTGTATTCCTCACCTCTTGCAAACATTCTTTCCTCTCTTTTCTCTTCACCTATCCTCTAAGTCTAACACTAAAGTGTTCTAAACTTCTTATCTTATCATTCTATTAAAGTGAACACATCTCTGCAAGAGAGCCACACAAGTACCTAATCTATAATTTTATGTTTCGTTGAGGGTCTTCTTTCGCATACCTTTTCTATTAGAATTGAGTCTCTAGGTTTGGTTAAAACTTGGTTCATCTATCTATAATTCATTCAATCAAGTTGTAAGGGAAGTCTTGTACCCGAGAGATCAAGCCTAGATCATTGAGGATCTAGTTGGGGTTTGGTAAGCTTCCAAAGGGAAGTCTTAAGAGATCATAGGTTAAATCAAATCACGGGTTCTTAGGGGTCGATTTAAGGGCAGAATACCATAGATAGTAACACTTCTTTGTGAGCGTCGATCTTTATGCATATCGGTAAAGTTAATTGTAGTACGATTTATAGTCCACCATAAGGATTATACTAGGAATAGCATAGGTGTCGTTGATTGCAACTGGATGTATGAAAGGACTAAACCCCCTTCCCGAACCAGTATATATCGTGGTTCCTCTCTCTTGCTCATTCTTTCTCCATCTACTTATTATTTCTTTGCTAAGTAGATCATCACACCACTCAGTTCCTTCGAGACTTAAAGTTTTAGAAACTTCAAAGAAGTTAAGAAAATCGTATTCATCCTCCTCTCTATAGTTCTACAATTGGTATCAGAGTGGTTTACTCAAATTTTCAAGCGATAAAACCTTCCTGAGAAGTCATTTCAAGTTGAGAACTTTTTTTTCAAAAATTCAAAATCCTAAACCTGATTTTTGGAAAAGTTGAGTAAGATCCATGGCTCAAGAGAACCTTAGGTCATTGAGGGATGGTACAAGTGGTTATGGATACTCCTAAGAGAATGATCTGAAGATATCTTGTGAGAGTACATAGGATGATAGTAAAGACGACGATCAATTAGAGAAGGACGTAACATATCTTATCGAATAACAAAAGGTATATCCAAACTAATGTATTTCTAATCTTCATGAATTTCAAAAGGATAATGAGGAACTTTTAAAACTTTGCAAAGATTTTGTTAAAGCAAATCAAATACTTTATAAAAGAAAGATGTTCTCTTAAAAATGAACAAATTAAACTATATAACAAAATCAATGAACTTGAACTTGAAGTAAGGAAACTTACTAAGTCTAAAGAGGTGATTGAACCATGTCAAAAATGTGAGCTACTCACACAAAAGGTTAACTCTTTAGAAGGTAATGTTTGTAAACTTCAAGAAGAAGCATTGAGCTTTTCAAATTTTAAGAAAAGTGGTAGTATTTTGAGTGACATGTTATGTCATGAAAAATGATCCCAAGATAAGGAAGGTCTTGGATTTTCAAAAGCTAAGAAAACCACTTTCGAGAGTCGAAGCAAACCAATCATGTTTGTAAAAGAGATTCAAAATGATGATTCATCAAATGCTCATTTTAAACCCATCGTTCCTCAAACTTGTTTTGGAAACACTCGAGGTACTCAAATACACATTGTAAAAAGTGAAACTAAAAAACAATTTTACAAACCGGTTTCACACAATGGACTTGGATACTCTAAAACTCGAGTCGACCATAGACCACTCTTACCATCACCTAATATGAGACCTTCAACCTCATACAATCAAAGACATATTTCTCAAAACAACCAATCTTCATTAAGAAGAAACTTTTTCAAGAACCAAAGGTCTTCACATCATCAATACAACTCATCCTAAAGGAGAGACAACTCCTACCAAACTAAAGATTTTTTAGACCACAAAACCCTCAAAACTTTGGACCAAGATTTCAAAACCAAAGAAATTTTTAAAATAACCCTTGGTCTATGCTTTCAAGGTTTGGTCTTGAGACACTTAGTGTCTTATTTCAAGACCCAAGAATGTATAACTAGGGAGTGTTTTATGTTAACACCAATGGACGCAACCATCATTGGGGACCAAGTTTTTGAGTTGTATGTTAGTTAGGAGTATGATGGTGTACATAAGTAATCTTTGAGTAAAGGTCATCGGTAGACAAAGCATTAAGGGTGGATCTTTATCTCGTGGTCGTGAAACTTAAATCATCCATGAAAACTGAGCTAAGTTTTCTTCTTATGCTTATGAATCCTTGAATGTTTATATTATAGTTGTCAAAAATGCTATGTGAATTTGTTTGATGATAGGTAGCTTATTTTTGTTACAACTTCAAAGTTAGGAGAACTTAGAAACTTAAAGGCGATTAACATAAAGTAAGACTAAAATTGCATGGCATATGTTTAGGGAATATATTTTTGTGTTTTACAACTTTAATAGCTTGAATACATCATAATCTAAGCTTTAGGCCTTCAAGAACACATAAAACCCATCAACAACTAAACGCAAAAGAAAAAATCAAGTCTTAGAAGTTGCTTTAGTATTTTGATCATAACTTCTTCATCCGAACTCTGATTTAGTTGATTCAAAAGGCCACAGAAAGGGAAAACGGATATCTGCATTTTGAGAATGAAAATTGGGTAGTCCTTGCTGCACTGACCACACGTTAGAGTGTCATCAACGCGTCAGATGCTGTTAGGATTATAGTACTTTTTCAAAAACCCTCGTTTGGCCTTCGTAACTTAAAAACACGTTTCCCACACTTCATTAGGTTTAATTAAGATTTAAAAGGCATAAAACATACAATTGGTATTACTAAAAATGGTAAATCGCTATTTAAGAGTCAAAGGAGAAATTAACTACAAACGTATAGTCTAGAGAGCCAAGGTAAAGCAAACAATAGGACTAGGAATGAAGTGTCAACTACCAGGGTTTTAGAGTTGTTACACTTATATATGTTTGTTTCATAACCCATTCAAAGTTACGAATGTAACTTCTATACTTTAATGATCATTGATGATCACTCAAACTACACTTGGGTTGTGTGATCACTCAAACTACACTTGGGACTTTGACAAAACATGCTTAGGATTTTTGCATGACATTTCTCAAAGTTTAAATTTCATGAGTCAAGTTGAGGTTGTTCACGGTTGACATGCACCATAGGATATCGATTTGAGTGAGGTGTTGAGAGAATAATTAGAGGTCTAGAAGTCATTTTCACTACCTTATATATTTGTGCTTATAGAGCTTATGTGCTTATGTGTTATGTGTTAGGACTTATGTGAAAGGCTTATAAGTTAGGCAACATTGTTGTTTAAACGAGATGAAGGATACATGTCAAAATTATTCAAACTATGGTTGACATTATCTCAAATTCTACATGTCAAACTTATGTGCTATGAACAAAAAATTTGATCTGCATCTTGTCAGTATTATGGTAATCATCGCCTCCCATATTTAAATGTGTTAACTATATCTACTCGCAACATTGTGTGTTCTATTCTCCATGATAGACATGAAAGATTAAATAGAAAAATTCAATAACAAAATGACACGTTGGATTGCAACTCACACCTGTGATGAAAATGTTGTATTTATATCAACTTGTTCATTTTATGTGTTGATTGCATGCTATTTGTTAGATAGAGAAGAAAAAAAATTTTATGCAAATATACAAGCTACTCATGTATTTAAAGAGAATTGTTTTAAAATAGAATTTGGTATGGTATTGCATAACATACTAAAATACATAAATTATAAACATGATAATAGAGTTTTCTCGTCCGGGAAACTATGTACTTCACTTACCATACGCTTTGGTAGTTAAAGATTATCAAAACACTTTGCTATTGTATAATAGAATATGTGTTCCTATATGTTTAAAATATCCAAGAAGGATTAAAATACACATCGAAGTAGGTTTAAATAACTTTGGACCACTCATCTGATATCCAAGTATTTTCTTTGTAATGCAATAAAATAAAGTTTATCATTACTGAAAATCCAAAATAATGATTAAGTGTTCTCATAACCAACTATAAATTGGAGTTATCAGCAGGCTCGACAAATCATGGTGCATGCATAATTACAGGAACTGGCTTGTGTTACTTGATCATTCAATTCCAATTAAAACACCAACAAAGAATAGAGATTTTTGAACTTAAAACAAAAGCAAGTTGTTTCAAATCAAGAAACCAATAATAATATCATCAAGCATCTAAAAGGAATATCACACACACTAACTTACCACTTTCAGAAAATCAATTTCTAGCTTTCAAATATATGGTTGCGTGACATATTGAGTAATTTTTGTAATAGATGATTATAAGCCTATTTGTGATTATGTGTGTGTGTGATTATATGATTTTATGACTTTTGCTACATATAATTGAAATGATATGCTTATTTTAATAGTCTTTCTAAATAAGTTAGGTTTTCATAAATTTAAAACACTTGGATGCTATGCTTACTTGTCGTAATGATAAACCGATGATAGGCTAAATGATATGTGGTTATATGCTTACTTGTTAGTGTTATATGAAAAGTATGCTTGCATGAAAAATATGTTTTGATACTATTTGCTTATATGCTTACCGACTATGCTATTTGCTTACATGCCTACTTGCCATGATGGTAGTTGATTTAATTCTTATTGCTAACATGCTAATCATTTGCATATTACCTACTTATGCTTGTTTGTTAGACATGCATCCTCAAAAGTTAGGAAAAATAAATTTCAAAATAAGGTCATTAAAGGAAATGTGTATAGTGCACATCCTCATGTTTTAGAATAATCTATGAATTTTAGAGTGTGCTTGCTATGGAAAATATTAAGCTCTTAAAGCTTGATTTATAAGCTTGGGAATTACGTGAAGGCATGGAAGGGATTACAATTTTTTTCCTAAGATAAAGGTTATGGTGTAGTTTTTGAGGTCAACATTACATCATATAGGTGTTAACTTTGAGAGGTTGTATTAATCTAGGAGAGAGTAATACATGGTGTCAATTAATCACTTAGGGATCCCCTCATGCCATAACTTGCCATTAGGTAATAACTTATGCTTAGGACTCTCGTATGATTGGCATAATTTAGTTATTGAGTGTGATTGATTAATATATACATACGTAATATGCCTACTTATCTTTGGGTGTAATTAGGATTGCGTTACAAATAAGAATCTACAACCATGATTTTTGAAAAGGTTTCTGATGCGGTCGTCATAGGACTTCAACAAGAAGTTTTACAACTCCCTAGGCAGAGCACCTAAACATTGCAGTGTAGAAAGGTAAGACTCGGGGGTTGTTATCGTTCTCTAGGGGAATTGGTTGAGAAGGCTCGAACAAAATCTAACAAAGGTCTACGCGGTTAAGAGAAGATTCTTTTTGTGTTTTTATGTTTTATAAAAGTAAATATCATGGTTTGAGAGGTTAGTTTGTTTTATCTAATTAAACTAATAATAATAAAATGAATCTAAACTACTTTGGTGATAACTATATGATAAATGAACGTATTTACTTAATCATGCACTACTCCTTAGTTTGATCCTCCTAATCCTATAGCTTTGTCACACTTGTGATGTAACGTGTAAGTATTTCCTAAGTCATGAACGAATTACATGAACTCACCGTTTATGTAATATTTTGTTAAGGTAACGCACAAGTAACATAGTATGAAGACTATTACAGGGCCCCTAAAAGTATATTAAATGCATTTGAAATATCTTAAAAGGGATCACCCATATTAGGGGTAAGGTAGTGATGTGTCATTGTGTAGGTATTATTTATGTATCAAGTTTTACTATTTATTTTATGCCGACTATACCTAAAAACAACACTTTAAACTGGCATGTACTCAAGCCACATGTAGCTTTGTTGTAAGAAGGGTGTCGATCAACTAAGAGCGATGAGCGTTAATTCCTAATTCTATCAGTATTTTAGTTATCTAAGTTAAACCTAAAACTAATGCAAAAGGGGGGTTTTAGTCTGAGAGACTGGCACGGTTTTGTGTATCTAACCTAAGGTTTTGATGACAAGTAAAGCAATAAACACACACAAGAAGACAAGAAAACGATAGAGAAGCAGTCGAGAACTAATGTAAGGAAAACGTATCAACCATGAATAATCTGATAAAATGCAGGTTTGTTTATTTAGTGCAATGATTGTCTTATCTCGAAGGGCATATCATTCGTAGACTTAGGCGGCACTTCTTCCTAAGACCTAGACAAGCTAATTATGTCACAATTAGACGCATCTGTATAAAGCATCCTTATGTTGATTATAATCTATCTTAGGATCTAAGTAACGGTGCTCTTACTAAGCCCTAACTCATTGAGACTTTACCCACTTACTGCTTAACGGCGATTTATATACTAGTAGTCCACTGTCCGAGTCCTTACCAATGGAATAAGAACGTACTCGTTGATAGCAAGGTCACCTTATGGCTCAACTAAGCTCACTAAACTAAAGGCAAGGATAGGTCAATATTTGTGATCCTATGATTCTAGATATATAAATTGCAATATGGAGAGCTATCTCAGACTCTTAGCCTACGCCCAAACAACACCGAAGTTGCAGCGCATTAAATATGTAGGACTAGACCCAGTTGAATGATAGGTCGCATACTTAAGCACGTAAACAAATATAAATTGATAAACATAAACAACAATCAACAATAAATTAAGCAATCGAGATAAACAAACCAAACATTAGATCTTTATAAACATGGCTGATACCTAGGTATCAGCCGATAGTCATTGTAAAAATACACATGGTTTGATATATGAACGATTAAAGTAAAGAAACCTCGATGAACGCGTATTTGGTTGTGCGAAGATTACAAGAGTGTTCCTATGATCTTGAGGCTCTTTTCTGACCTTCTAGGCTCTTCTGATCGTCTCTTGGTCGACTTGGTGGTTTAGGGATTCACTTGCATACCCAAAATTGAGTTTAGGGTCGTCTATATATATAGGGTCTGGTAGTCGGTTCGATACGGCGTATTAAGAATCTTAATACGGCGTATTGGATGACTTGGCATGGGCTCCAAGAATAAAATATTCCAAAATTCTTGCGCAGGAATTTGGATACGACATATCCAATTTTTGGATACGGCGTACTGACCAATACGCCATATCCGATTTCTTGGATACGGAGTATTGACTGAAAATGTGTTTTTCTTGATTTTTGACCAAAGTATCATATACGGCGTATCAATGACGTATTCTTCAAATTCATACAATGGTCTTGAGTTCTTCAAAGTATTTAGATACGGTGTACTTGTCTAGAATGAGACGGCGTATCGATGTCAGAATCAGTCGACTTTCTTAAACTCTTCGTTTATGCTTTAAAACACGTCTTTTTGTTCATCTTTTGCCAAATACTCGATAATTACTGCAAATAACAAATATAAACAATTAAGTACCAATTCATGCAATAATTATATCAAATGGGTCAATTACTTGGGATAAATGATGCTACAAAATAGACGTTATTTGATGTCATCAAGTAGTATGAAGACTGTTACTGATGGTATCCTTTCTACACACTCTCTGATACCAATCTGTCACACCCTACCAAGGCAGAAACGCAAGGCGCGACATGAAAGGATATTAACATAGCACAACTCTTAATAGAGAAATACTAAATAGTGAAATAAAAGCAAAGACACAATGTGTCATGATAACATCCACAATAAAACGACAATGTATGAATGATAGGGGGTTACCATCCGTACAAGTCTTACAAAATCAAAAACATAAACTAGAATTCGAAACAAACATATTAACCAACAAAGACATAGCACAAATCATAGATCTTCAAACGCATCCTACGGTCTCACTAGCAAACTTTCCTAGCATCATATCCGATCACCTGAGATACCTGAAAACGATGCTAAAACACGTCAACACTAGGTTGGTGAGATGCCATAGGATTTTAGACACCATCCTCAAAACATTTCAAAACAATTCCCACATTACTGTGATAAGATAAACAGTTGCATGGCATATCATGAACTATCACATACTACAAATCAATCAGCTCAATTCAACACAATTCAAATCAATATAGCTCAAACAAAATAGCTCAACTCAAAAAAATAGCTCGGCTCAACCCAAGTGGGGAAGGAACGATCCCCCGATCCAAGCTAACCCGGCTCCACTTGTCTACTCATACAAACACATAGCAAGTTAATTAGCCACACAGCACATGCATTTTTAAGCTCAACCATCAAATATCACAGTAATAAAACATTTAATACTCAAGCATCGTTTCCACCCCAATGAAAAATCTTAGAAAAGATAGGGCTATGACACTCACCTGAATGCGCAGCTACAAGTAACTCAAACTCCTTCCTTAAAAACTATACACAATAAAAACTCATGTTACCATCGGTAAGCTAAATGCTTAATCCAATATAACACCCAAATGATGGACCTATAATCATCTATACTATATGTAAAGACTCTCTACCATCATTTTATATCTTCATTATATCTTTTATTTACTTTCTACTTTCATTTTAAACACTTACAACTTTCTGCTCAAATGCAGAATTTTTACCCAACTTGCACGACTTAAAACCCTTACCAAACTGCATCCACAATTCCAACAAAAATTCACACATGACCCCACATGTGTATACTAATCTCATCCAAAAGCCCATTGATCCGTCCAAACTATACCTTAAAATATATATAATATATAATAAAATATAAAATATATATAGTAAGAATAGTCTAAAAGCAGAATCTATAGGTCCGAGAAGTAGTATTGAGTGTTCCCGGGTCGTTATGTCCCAACGAGGCTGGAATGGAAAATCGAGAGATGATTGATGATTGGTGTTTGAATGTAACAAGGAATGATTGGGAATTAAAACTGAAAGTAAATGCACATAAAATTTGAACAAAGAACATAAGCTGGAAATTGAATCAAAGCTAGCAAAGGCAAAACACTAAAAACTTTTACACTAAGGCACAAATAAGCTCTAATAAGCTTAAGACAGACAAATAAGCTAATCTAAATCTAAATAAGCAAATTAAGCATGCAATTAAGCTAAATTAAAACAAGAGGAACACAACAGTACTAACAACAGTACTACCAGCACTAACTACCAGTACTAACTACCAGTACTAACTACCAGCACTAACTACCAGTACTAACTACCAGTACTAACTTAGAGTTAGTACTGCTAGTTATGTGTTAGTACTGCTAAGTATAAGTTAGTACTGCTAGCCTTAACAAAACACAATTAAACAAGAAATAAGCAAATAAGCTAAAACAGAAGGCTAACTACCCAAAATAAACACTTCAGCATAAGAATAAGCAACCAGAATAGATTATAATGATAAATAAGCTAGAAAACTAAAAACTGATTAATTCTTAAAATTATTTTGAAAAGACAAATAAGTTCTATTGAAAACAGTAAATTAAAATAGGCTTAATCTACTCTAAAAAGCTAAAAAATTCTTAAACAAGCTGAAATAATAAGCTGATGAGCTAAATTGAACTGCCAGTACTAACAGTTAAGACTAACAGTACTAACTTGGAGTTAGTACTGGTAGTGTTAAGTTAGTACTGTTCCTAAAATGAACTAGCAGTACTAACTTGAGTTAAGTACGCTTTGTTCAAAAACACCTTTAACATATTTCCAAAAATCATTTTTATTTCAAACTAATTAAAAACAGATTATCAAATAACAAGTAAGACACTTAAAGCATTTTTAATCCAAATAAGCACTTAAAAAGCAATAATTTAGTCAAACATATAAACTTAAAAACCAACATTGTATAAACTATCATCTGCAATAGATAAGTAAAGTAAGAAATAGAGAGACTTACTACACCCTTGCTCAAAACAGGGTCAAACAATGAATCTACAAGCTCTAGATTGCATAGAACAAGCTAGTGAGAGTCCATAAGCCCATCCAGAACTGGCTTATCATCCATAACATAAGCTGAGGTATATTTGAGAGTGATTGGTGTGATATTCTCTTAACTACTTAACTTTTTAAGTTCACTTGGTTAAAACAGTTTGTAAACAAGTTGTATTGAGAGCTTTTGAACACAAAACAACTCAATTAAGAAACTTAACACTTAGAATTATAAAGTGATTTTAAAAACTCAAACTTGCATTAAAACTTGAAAGTGTTACAAGCTGAAAGTAAAAATTGTAAATAACTGAAAATAAGCTAAGTTAAATTAAAAACTAAAAACTAGACTCCATTCTTCTCAAAGGCTTACAAAAAGCTCTATATATAGCCGAAGTATTGGACTTGCATCTTGTGCTTCTTTGGAGAGATAAAACCAAGTGTGTTAGTTGTGTGAGGTGAATCTAGAGCAATTCCCAGCCTTTGATTTCTTTTGAGCTTCTTTGGAGACAATCTCAGCCATCGAAATGCTTTGGGAATGGAGAGGGATTGCCAACATGGACTTTATAAAGCTGGGGGGAAATAGTAGGGTGGATGAAATGATTTTGGTAGGATGTTGAGTGATTTTGCAGGAGAAGTATGGGAGCAAAACAGGGTGCTGGCTGGTTTTGGTATTGGCGGGAGATTGTTTATACAAGTTGGGTTGTGACAGAGGGAGGTTGAAGATGATTAAGGGCATGTTTGGATTTTGTACAAGAAAAGCCCCTCCACATCTTTCTTCATTTCATTCCCTTTTTCCCCTTTCTTTCTTTTAATAAAAAGATTTCCAATTGGAATTTCAGCCCCTGTGGGTTTTATATAATAATATACCTTATGGGTTTTGGCATTTGACCCCTCAGGTTATATTTTTTCAATGCTTTTTCTTCCCTCGGAGTTGACTTGACTTTGGATTGGGCTTCACACACTTTTCCATCCCGTGTCCTGTTTTGGTCGCTTTTATTGCTTTGGTGTTTTCGTCTTTTTTATTTTGTGGAGATATCCGTTCCTGCACAACACAATTAGCAAAACAAGCATATATTTGGCATTTTGAGTCCGTTTTTGGTTATTTTAGCTCATTTTTAAAGGTAAAAGGTATGTGTAATTAAGCACATACCAAAATCTCCCAAACTAAGATGTTGCGTGTCCCACGCAATGCTATGAAGTAAGCACTCGAGAAACCAAAAAAAATCTCAAATCCCTTCGACTAATAACTTGGAAAAGTAGCCAAGCGTTTATCAAAGGGAATAAAAGAATCAATAGCCTCGACAAGTCCCGGTTCTCACCAATTTTTATATTTACACAACTACTCTAATTTTTTTTTTATACCTGTTTGACTTTTTTTTATTTATCAACAATGGGATCATAGAATGAGAAACGTTCGTAGAATAATCCGCGGACGTCCTGACGGATAATTTATGTCCCTTTTTTCACAAGTCCCAAGCTAAGCAATTAAACAAGATCATTGTCGATATAAGTTTAGATGTTAAGCCCTCATACTTATGACTTGTGAACTTTTTACTCCCAACATGGATATATGATTTGAATGTGTGTGCTCGTTTTAACTCAACCATAGATCAACTTATTTTCATAGTCATAATTCAAGATGAATCACGACTCAAAGCAACAACTTATTAGGACCTTGTAACTTGATTTTAAAGAACGAGATTTTAACTGTAGAACTTTTTGCAACATCTTCATCATTATAATCATAAGTTCTTAAAGCTAGGAATGCGTTGCTTAGTTTGAACACCTACCTAGGCCTCGCTCCCTAGTAGGATATCACAACCAACGACCGATGTTCTTAGTTTGAAAACCCACCCCGTTGCTAGCGTAGTGGGAAATCACAACAACACCTTCTTCCTAATATGGCTAAGGATAAGTGTCTTAGTTTGAACCCTCACCTAGACCTCGCTTCCTGGTGAGATATCACAACACACAAATCCTTAGAAGTAAAAGATGTCTTAGTTTGAACCCCCACCTCGTGGTTAGCGGAGTGGGATATCACGACACATCTTTTACTTGTTCCATATAATCAAATGTATGCTTCATTGGCATAATTTCAATATTCATGCATTTTTGCATTCATACTTCATTCATGCTTCTTTGGCATTTTAACTTTCGAATTATTAAGAACAGAAAAATCTCGCTTTAAAGAATCAAGTTACAAATTTGAAGCTTTTTCTAAAAACATTGATTGACTTAGTTGAATTGAATTGAGTACGTATGATTAGGTGGATTAGAACAAAGGGAGAAAAAGAAACACAAGTTATTCATATAAGTTTTTGCTTAACACATAAACTTATATTTAACTCTATCATTTCTTGTTCTTCACCTTTTTAAAATTCAAAGCAATAGAATTCGTGAAAGCTCGGCCTGAAGGAACTAGCTAGGGCTCAATACGCCCGATCGAGTCAAAAATTATTCTCATTCTACCCAAAAGAAAAGTCAAAACTGTGACAAAACACTTATTTTATTTTTGAAAATTTTTTAAATTTTTTCATTTTTTTGGTATTTTTGCAAAAATTTTGGTGAAAATACGGGATTACGTGGTAACAATGCTGCAGGCAACAATCAAATCGAAGATACCCCCCCCCCAAACTAGTACTAAACATCGTCCTCGATGTTTTGAGGTATACGATATCCTCATGGCCGTTTAATGAAGTATGCCAAACGATAAACGTTAGTCCGATTAGATTAGGATATCGTGATTCCCAAAATGAAGCTGAGGATTTGAAGCTTGAGTGATCGAATAGACAAAACCGAGAACCTTCACAATCCGGGCAATCCTGGACAATAAACAACAACAACACGAAACACGGGTGATAGAAAAGACAAACTATCTCACACAACAAACAACACTTATTCAAACAATTACAACTACGGATAAGCATGGGTTGCCTCCCACGAAGCGCTTGTTTAGGGTCGTTATGCTTGACCCGTCCCCCGAATTCATTGGTCCATGGGGAACGTTTGGAGATCCGGGACAACCTTGGTTGGTATGTCCCCTCCAAAGTAGTGTTTTATACGATGACCATTTACTTTAAAGTTGGGCCCGGAGTTTTGAGATAACTCGACGGTGCCATAAGGAAAAACTTGGGTTACAGTAAATGGTCCAGACCAACGGGATTTCAATTTGCCCGAGAAAATCTTCAGTCTAGAGTTGAAAAGGAGAACACGATCACCAACGTTGAAAACGCGGTTTTTGATCTTAGCATCGTGGATCCTCTTGGTTTTCTCTTTATAGATTAAAGAGTTTTCGTAGGCTTGATCACGAAGTTCATTTAGTTCATTTAGTTGAACTTTCCTTTCACCCGCAGTTTGAACATCAAAATTTGTATGCTTGAGGGCCCAGTAGGCTTTGTGCTCTAACTCGATCGGTAGATGACATGCCTTCCCGTACACTAGCTTATATGGAGTACACCCGATGGGTGTTTTGTAAGCTGTGCGGAAGGCCCATAAAGCATCATCTAGTTTGTCCGACCAGGAGGCACGATTTTCTCCCACGGTTCTCTCAAGAATACGCTTTAAACCACGATTTGATACCTCGACTTGCCCACTTGTTTGTGGGTGATACGCGGTGGAGAGACGATGAGTGACTCCGTACTTAAGCATGACCTTTGTAAATTGGTCATTGCAAAAGTGAGTTCCGCGATCACTTATGATAGCTCGGGGGGCACCAAATCGAGAAAAGAGAGTTTTTAAAAATTTGCAAACAACTCGGGCATCATTGGTGGGGAGCGCTTTTGCTTCAACCCATTTTGACAAGTAGTCAACAGCCACGAGTATGTACTTGTTCCCTCTTGAAGACGGGAACGGCCCCATAAAATCAATGCCCCAGATGTCAAAGATTTCACAAACTTGGATGGAGTTTTTTGTGGCATCTCATTACGTTGCGTAATCTTTCTTGACGTTGACAAATGTCACAAAGGTACAAGTCATGGGCATCCTTGTAGATGGTGGGCCAATAGAATCCTGAATCGAAGACCTTTCTTGCTGTGTAATTGGCACCGTAGTGTCCCCCGGTGGGTCCACTGTGGCAAGCTTTAAGAATGTCAAAAGCTTCTTGCCCCGAAACACAACGTCTTATCACCTGATCAGCACAGATCTTAAACAGGAAGGGATCATCCCAGAAATAATGCTTGACATCCTTGAAGAATTTATTTTTTTGTTGGGATGTCATTCCCTTGATAACGAATTTCCCCGCATGTAGTTTGAAAATCTGCAAACCCCGCATGGTAGTTTGCAAAATCTGCAAACCATGGGGTACTATCATCTTTAAGAGCAATAGATCCAAGGGTTTCGAGAGGAAATGCTTCATTTATTTCCTTGTTCTCGAACTTATCTTGGTGAGGATTTTCCAGTCTTGAAAGATGATCTGCAGCAAGATTTTCTGCTCCTTTTTTGTCTCGAACATCAATGTCAAATTCTTGGAGCAAAAGAATCCACCGCATCAGTCTTGCCTTAGCATCCTTTTTGGCAAAGAGATACTTAATGGCTGAATGGTCTGTATACACTATGCTTTTGGACATAACAAGATATGAACGGAATTTTTCGAAAGCATACACCACGGCAAGTAATTCTTTTTCGGTCGTAGTGTAATGAGTTTGAGCCTCGTTCATAGTCTTGCTAGCATAGTGTATAGGTTGAAAATGCTTGTTTTTTCTTTGCCCGAGGACTGCCCCAATTGCGAAGTCGCTTGCATCACACATTAGTTCAAAGGGCAAGTCCCAGTCGGGAGCAATTAAGATCGGAGCCTCAGTCAATTTTCTTTTGAGTGTATTAAAGGATTCGATACACTCTTCTGAGAAGAAAAATGGAGTCTCTTTTTCAAGCAAATGAGTCATAGGACGGGTAATTTTTGAAAAGTCCTGAATGAGAATCGTCGGTAAAAACTGGCGTGCCCAAGGAAACTACGGACACCTTTGACAGTAGTCGGATGAGGGAGTTTAGCTATTACTTCAACCTTAGCTCTATCAACCTCAATTCCCGACTTAGAAATTTTGTGTCCGAGAACAATGCCTTCCTTTACCATGAAATGGCTTTTCTCCCAATTTAGGGACAAATTGGTGTCTTCACACCGCTTCAACATTTTTTCCAAATGGGATAGGCACGTAGAGAAAGAGTCCCCGAAGACCGAAAAGTCATCCATAAATACTTCCATCATTTTTTCAATCATATCGTGGAAGATTGCCATCATACATCGTTGGAATGTACCAGGAGCATTGCATAGCCCAAAAGGCATGCGACGATAGGCGAAAGTTCCGTATGGGCAAGTAAAGGTTGTCTTTTCTTGATCTTTTGGGTCAATTGGGATCTGAAAATAACCCGAGAAGCCATCGAGGAAACAGTAGTATTGGTTTCCTGCTAGTCTTTCGAGCATTTGGTCCATGAAGGGCAATGGGAAGTGGTCCTTTCGGGTGGCTTCATTAAGCTTTCTGTAATCAATACATACTCGCCATCCCGTGACCAATCGAGTAGGAATCAGTTCATTCTCATCATTTGTGATGACGGTTATGCCTCCTTTCTTAGGTACACAGTGTACCGGGCTTACCCAAGGGCTGTCAGAGATGGGGTAAATTAATCCAGCGTCAAGGAGTTTTTCAACCTCCTTCTTGATAACGTCGTGGATTTTTGGGTTTACCCTTCTCTGACTTTGCACAGATGGTTCGTAGTCCTCTTCCATTAGAATTTTGTGAGTACAAAATTCTGGGTTAACACCCTTTATATCGGAGAGTTTCCAAGCGATGGCTCGCTTGTGGGACTTGAGAACCTTGAGAAGAGCTGCCTTTTCCTCATCTTTTAAGTCTTTAGCAATTATGACAGGCAACTTGTCGTCACCTTCTAAAAATGCGTATTCAAGATGGGGTGGCAGTTCCTTGAGTTCAACCTCGGGAGGTTCATCAACGGAAGATTCAACGGTTTTAGCTTCACAGAGTTTGAGTTCTTTCCTAACTCCAGGCAGATATTGTTCTTGATTTGGGAGGGGGGTGGTGGTTCACTGTTCAAAATTGCTTCTAGAAGCAGGATGTCCCCCTCAGGATCCTGATAAGTTGGATCAACTTCAGATGAAGTTGGATCATCTTCTAGAGCAAGAAACGAATCTGCTTCTTCAAATAAAAGAAAATCACTGTCCCCGAAAGGAGTGAGATTTGGAGAAGCAGTAGAAACAATAGGCTCAAAATATGGAGTGGGATTGCCACTCGCGATCACGTTTGAAAATCCTAGGACCTCTTGAGAATACTCATCACAAGCCATATCAATGACGTCGATTTTGTTTACCGTCATATGGTTGTAATCAGCTGTGTATCTTGAAGTTTGGTCCAGATTGAATGTGATGGCTTCCTTGCCAACACGAAGGGTAATCTCACCTTCATAAACATCTATCAAAGCATGACTGGTTTTCAAGAAACATCGCCCGAGAATTAAAGGTACTCGGGGGTCTGGTTCAAAATCAACAACTACGAAGTCAGCTGGAAATTGGAACTTTCCCACCATTAGACGGACGTCTTTAGCAATACCGATTGGTTCAGTGATTGAACGATCTGCTAGCTCTAACGTCATGCAAGTTGGGGTTAGTTCGGGAAGAGCGAGATCTTTCCATACAGAATAAGGCATGAGATTAATGCTCGCACCAAGATCGGCCAATGCGTTGCATGTAGTAATCCCCGTAAATTCACATGGAATCAGAAATCGGCCAGGGTCTCCAAGTTTCTTTGGTAACTTGTTGAGGATGACCGCTGAACAGTTCTCATTCAAAGGAGTTCTTGCCAATTCGCTCAATTTTTCTTTGTTTCCAATTAAGGTTTTTAAAGTCGAAGCAAATTTAGGCATGAGCATCAAGGCATCGGTAAAGCTAATCTCGAAACTTAAATCTCTAAAGATTTCATAGAATTTCTCGATTTGGTCGTTAGCTTTTTCCTTGCGCCTTTCATCATTTCTTCTTGATGGAAATGGAATTGATGCTTTAGGAACTGGAGTAACAACAGGAGCAACATTGGGCTCAGGATTTGGATTACGAGACTGAATTTGAACAACAGGAGGTTGGACGTCTTCGGTGCTTCCGTTATTAGCAGGAGGCATCGTGTCCTTTGTCACCTCGGCGTTATGATTAACTGCTTTCGGTCCTTGGATGGTAACACACTGCGGGTTAATGTGTTACTTTTAAATCTTCCTTTTGGTGTTCGGAAAAGTGTTACCAGGAAGAGTTCAGATCCGGAAGTTGATGTTGTATTAGCAGTAACAAATTTTGAAAGCCTGTCAGTCAAATTTGCCATTTGGGATTGCAGGTTTTGACCTTGGTTTTGCATGTTTCTCAACACTGCATCATTGGCTGTGACATATCTTTCAAAATCTGTTTTTGACACACCGTGTGTCTGAGGAGCAGGTCCTTGATGAGCTACTGGTTGATTTACCGGAGGTCGATAAATCTGACCTTGGTTTCGAAATTGTTTCCTCTGTTTTGATTGTAGTTTTTTCATCGATTGTTTGAATTTTTTGACTATTTGCATGAGATCTGAATGGGAGGAAAACCAGGAGGTCGCAATTTGGCGTTTGAGTCCATCGCGGGGTCGATAACCAGAATTAAGTTGGTTGATAATTCGGCACGCAGCGGCCTGGGACACATACTCTTGGATATTATCATGGTACATGTTGCTGTTAGTGGCTGGACATTTTTGATAAGAATGACCTCCCCCACAAAGTTACACAACTTTTGTTAACCGCTTTTACGGGGGCGAAGCAAGCTGGGGTTTGGTTCTTTTCTATCAAGATTACTGCTCCGAAACAATGTCTTTTGTGTTCGAGCAACATCTGATGAGATGCTTGGGTGGAAGAGGCTAGGTACTCATTTTAGCTACAACCAGCTTTGTTGCTTTATAGTTGACGTACTTAGTCTTGCTCTCGTATTTTTAAACATTCTCGAGGCCATTTGTCTAAGAAGTTACCACGGCTGCAGAGTTCATTGATCTTGATCAATTGAGTTTAAGGGCCCATATAGATGTATCGAGGTTGATCAATTTGAAAACCATGATGACGGGGCATCCCTTTAAAGATCATTGATAATCGATCCATGGACTCATAAAACGTTCTTCTCATCAAATTTTTTGCTGAATTCTCGTGATTTCATTTCTGACGATTTGTCGTTTTAGTTGGAGGGATGTATTTTGTTATGAATTTACGACACAAGATCATACAATGTTTCAATCGATCGAGGGGGTTCTTTTCCAAGCCATTATCCGGGCTGGCCCCTTCGAGAGAAAACAGGATAAAATGCTTAAAGTTTTAACGAAGTATTTTGTACGTTAAGGGGGGGGGGGATATATAAAATCTTTACATCGTAGATGGATTTGTTGAAATAACGGATGGGAGCATGGGTCTTCTTTATCATTCCAAAAATTGCTTGTTTTGGACAAGATTAAGTAGAACTGCTTGATTCAAGTTATTCTGCTGTGTGATTTCTGGAATAACTATGCAATACTCGTACCCCTCGGTGGGTTGCCTTCGAGCATTTGCGCCATAGTATCCGATTAATCAGCCATCGTTACTATGGGAGGATTATCAGGTTTCTCAAGATTGATGATTTAAACAGAAGTTGGTTGTAGAACTTGTGGTTGTCGTGTTCATTACGGGCTTGAGACGAACTGACGTGCGCATGCACAAAATAGAAATATCAAAAGAATATTTACTCTATTTTTTTTGGTTTTTGTTCAAAGATTTATTCACCAATTGATTTTAACGGACAATGAGATAAGACTACTATAAACACAAATATTTACTTACTTCACGGTTATACTCTCAAAAGGATAAACTCACAGGTGAGGGGTAGGAGTAAGGAATTTGCGCGAAGGCTTATTCTCCTTTCGGGTCGTTAGTTCCTAGGAACAACCCTCATTATACATCAATTTATGTTTGTTAAATTTTTCAAGGTGAGCAAGTACGTCGTAAGTGACACCAAAAGGCAAGTTTTTAATTTTTTGTTCTAATTGGGAACCAACAAGTTCACGAAGTCTATTTTGATAATACCTCTGTTGGAAGAATATTTATTTGGTATTTTACTATTTTGTGAATTTTTTCTTTTTTAAATGGTCAATGTTTTTTATATTTATGGTTTTTTTCTTGGTTTTTATCTGAATATTATACTAAAAAAGAAATGAAAAATTTTTCTTGTATTTTTTTTATTTGTTTATAAAAGAAAATAATTCACAGTTTCAAACACAATTTGTAAAAGTACGATAGTCGTTTCACTTAGCTCCCCGGCAGCGGCTGCAAAATGAGTTGGTTGGTTTCTACACTAAAATATCTATAATATTTAATAAAATTAAAAATATTATAGTATGTCTAAAAATCAACAAGATCAATGAAATCCGTAGAAGTAGTCTAGGAGTGTTCCCGGTGTTTATCCCAAAGAGGCTGTATTGGAATAATCGATAACAGTCGAGATTTGAGTTGTTTGTGGGAAAAATGATTTGAGAGTGCAGTAAGTTAAATTAAACAATAATAAACAAAACGTTTAAGAGAAAACATAGAATTATGAAATTAAACTGAAAACGAAGAGCAACGAAATCCCGAACAAAGGCGGGTGGGTGAAAACCTAAAAATCTTTAAAAATTACCCTACGAAGAAATTTTCACTTCTAAACTACTCTAGGGAACAAATAACGAAGAATGAAAAAGACTAGACCAAAAACGGAGTTCGTTTGACCCAAAAACAAGTCAGAATAATACAGTTCCCGGCAACGTTCTTTAATAAAAAAAGTTGTAAAAATTCGACCCTACGAATTTTTTTTTTATTTTCCTACAAAAATATATGACAAAAAGAAATATTTCTTTAAAAAAGGCAAATTATTTTTTGATATTGTTTTGTATTTTTTATGAATTAATTAAACTTTTAACGAAATTAAATTATAAAACATATTAAATGACTTCGAAAAATTCTGAAAAATTTACCAAAAATACTTTACACTATGATTGATCTACGAAAAATAAGAAACACAAGATTTGCAATAAACCCGTGAATAAGCTATTTCAGCTTATAAGCTTATAAAGCAAAAAGTGTATAAAATATAAAGCCCTTGAGTCTTTAACGAAAAAGACCCGAAGGGTCTTCGCTGCGGGTGAGAGTGGTGTACAAAGGGGACTGTTTCGAGAGGTCACGTGTTCGAGTCTTGCTCACCGAACTCTTGTCTTTCCCCTTTTTTTTGGTAAACTCAAAAAAGACAAAAGTTGTTAAGCCTCGTGTGGGCATAACAACGATTGTTCAACTAGAACTTATTCTTAAAAGCTTGTCAATAAGCTATAAAAATAAGCTTAAAGTCGACAGTTTTAGCTTTAAATGTCTTAAAAGCAAAAAAATGCTATGTCTTTCTGGACTTGTGGTGAAACATTAAAGCTAAAAACCTTGGAAAAGATTAGCTGAGGAGAGTCTAAAAACTTAGTCTAAATATTGCTAAAAAAGAACATAAGTACTTAAAACAAATAAGCTGGGAAAAGCTTAATTGTGACAGAAACTTAATCAAAGCTTAAAAGCTAAAAGGACTTAAGGTCTTAGACAAATAAGCTAGGTAAAGGGCTAAACAAGATTGACAACTAACTAATTCTATCTAAATAAGCTATTAGGACACAAGATGAGCTTATTAAATAAGCTCAATAGCAGAAGAAAAAATAAGCCCTCAAGATTATATCACACTACGATCAGAGATACACTAGCAAACAGTTCACAAGGCAAGTTTGGGCTTAAAATTAAGCCAACAAATAAGCTTTTCAAAAGCTGAAATTTTGAGGGCTTATACAAGAGGTTATAAGCTCTTTGAATAAGCCAAGAATTTGGGCTTTATAACACAACAAGACAAAGAAAAAGGGGCTTAAAATCTCCCCTTTGCACCAGGGGAGATTAAAGCTTAAAACTAGGGGCTTATTTGACAGCTTGTTAAAACTGCTCAATAAGCTGCTTCTAAACATTAAAATAAGTTAACAGTTGGATTACTTCTATCAAATTGGTACTTTGCTAACATTTTTGGCTTTGAAAATCATTGAAACAAGTGAATTTTGAAGGTGATAAAGGCTTAATGTCTTTTTAAAATGTTACTACAAAAATCGACTTGGGTGTTTTTGACTTAACAAGTCAAAAGACCCAAGGTGTTTGCAGCCTTTTTTATACACACAAAGCACACCTTTTTTTGATACTCAAACTCAAACCACAAGTGCTTAACTAAATAAGCACTTGTGATGTTTTCTAAAAGTCACAGTTAACACAAGGGTTTTGAAATCTTTTGAAAAACAATTTTGGGCTTTAAAAACTTTTGAAAAAGCTTAATACTAACTTAAAACTTATGCTTAAATTCACTAAATGACCTTAACCCAAGACTAGACATTTTTGCCGTTTGAATTGTTATCCCAAACACCACTTTATCCTTTCTGTCAAACACTAAGTAACTTTTTAAAAATACATTTATTTTCATGCTTTAAACTTCTAAAACTTTTTATCCACTTTTACTTATACTAAACTGATAAAGCTATTTAAGCTTTTAAACCTACAGCTTATGAGTAGGATTAAGCTACTTTCTCTCCTAGCTACTTACTCTACTTTGACAGATTTAAAGTAAAAAGATGAAACCAAATGAATTTTAACTAACACTAGCTTAAACATTTGCATTTCTGAATTAACTAAACTAATTTGAAAAGAATAAAGCACATAGAAAATTAAAGTAATAAGCTAAATGCATAAGCTGAAATGATTTTAATGAATATGAAACCTGACGATTTTTGTATCTCAGAACCAAAGCCACTCTTTCTGAGTGAGTGGTTAAAAATCAAAACTAATGGCACCTTGCCTCTAAACCTGAGCTATAAGCTCAATAAGCTAATTTAGCTTCTTTTAATCCTTTTAGCTCCTCCAAATGTGTATCAAATGACTAAAGTTATCATGCTTTCATATTAAATTGAACAAAATAAATTAATGACTGGCTTTTAACAAATTTTGACTGAATTCGAGCTTATGAACAAGAATATCGCTCAAATGAGCTTATTGAGAGCTTTTATAAGTAAAAAGCTTAAATTTCATTTATAATGAGGAATTACAAGTGCATATAAGAAAGTGGCTTAAAGACAATTTAAACTATTTTTAAAAACTACATAAAAAACTACTTCTTAGCCACAATGGCTTACTAAGCTTTAACTAGGAAATTTCGACTAGAGTCTAGCTTCTTGGTCTCTTGATGTTGTGCTTGTTTGTAGACACTCTAAAGGGTGTGTTTGTTGTGTGTGGGGAAGGAAAAAAAGGCAAACAAATTCTGGCCTTCATCTTTCTTGGGTAATCTTGTGTCGAAATAAGCTTGGGAGATGTGGATTGCCAACTTGGCAATTCTCACAGCTGGGAAAAAAATGGTTTTATATTCACTGTGAGTTGTTTTGGGGGGGGGGAAAAAAATGGCGGGATAAGCAAGTTGTACAACGGTTGGGGTGACAGGGCATTTTTACCATTTGGCTAGGTTAGCTCCCTTTTTTTTCCCCCCCCCCCCGCCCCACTCAAAGAGATATAATATTTGTGCGCTCCACATAGTCCTTGGTGTTATATAACTTTGGGGACCTCTAGCAAAGACAAGTCCTCAAGAGTTATATAATCTTTGCATGAAAACGTCCTGGTGTGTACAAGTTAAGGAATTTGACAGTTTTCACATTGTAGTGTAAACTTCTGCAGAATGGCAGATTGCACCTTGTCTTCTTTTTCTATTTTTTACTTTTACAAATAAGTTTAGGGATTTACCAAGTTCAGTCCCTAACTTAATTTTCTTGTCTTTTGCATCGGGGTTGGACTTTGACTTTGGACCAGTTGACGTTTCTGTTTGATTTTTGACTTTTTGATTTTTCGGCTTCGTTTGGCTTGTCTTTAACAGTCTTTTCCTTTCGTGTTCCGGGTCTTGTCATTTTGGCTTTATATTTTCGTTCCTTTTCTTCAGTTAGCGTTCTTGCACAATACAATTAGCAAAACAAGCATATATTTGGCTATTCTTAAGTCGGTTTTTGGTTTTTTTAGCTCTTTTTTTAAAAGGTAAATGGTATGGGTAATTAAGCACATACCATAAAATCTTGTACATCATGCAAGTAATTAAGATTGTTACTTGTGTGGTTTATCAAAACTAGGAGTAGTTCACTAGAAACTTCAAAAAACCACCTCATATGGGCATAATTTGTTTGGTTTGGTGTTTGTGAAACTAGGAGAGTTAACTAGCTCAAAACCACCTAAGCTAGATCGATTTTAGTTAGGGAAGAACCAAGGGGAAGTAACTAGCCCACATTGCTTATAAATAACACTCACACTACCACTTAACAAAGTTCTAAACCTCTAAACTCTCTCTCAAAGCTAAGAACCTTTTCTTTTCTCTCTATACCTTCGGATTCCAAATAACCGAGCCAATCACGACCCACTTAGGTCACTAAGGATTTAAGAAAACCTTTAAGATCACGTATAAGGTTGTCAAGACTTTCACACGAGCTAAAGACGGGGAATACAAGCTTTGAAAGCTTAGGGTAACACACGTTTTAAGTATAAGGGTATCGGGTTGTCTCTCAATCCAAAACCAAGAGCTTAGGACTATTGTAAGTCGAACTAAACTTCTATCTACCTATATTCTAGTCGTTTTATCATGTCTAGTTGTAAAGAGTCCCGTTACCTTATGTGTGACAAGGTTAACGTGGGCACAAACATGCATGGGTCGACCCATGCATGGTTTGCGTACATAGATACGCGTATGTTAGGCGTTGCGTGGTGCAAGGGATACAAGAAATACGGAACATGGCTTAACAACAAGTAAAACTTTAAGACATCTAGTTAAATGATCAACTTGGACACGATGTGAACTAAAAACCCTTATACACGAACATGGGTAAATATTACACGTAAACTTTTGAAGTAAATGCGACATGAAGACTAAGGGACGTGTGAACGACCTTATTTGACGTGTGCATGTAATAAACACGACCCTTACAAAGGTTTTCAAGCATAAAACGATTGCTAGGACTAGTTACGATCCACTTGAAAACATTAGGAAGGGGAACGGGCCACAAAAGGGCCTAGTACAAATCAATGCGACCCACTTCCGAACCCAACAGGCCCAACAGCCCATCAATAGGCCCAACAGGCCACGACTCATGAGCCTACGGCTTATGAATGAGCTCTACGAGCTTATTTAGAGACCTAATGTGCTTATTGGATTCGTATAAGCCTTGCCTTGTCTTATAGAATCAACTCGAACCCTTAACGGGCTAACTAGCCCATTTGCGAGCCCAACGTGAGCCATAAGCTCACGATAAGCTCTAACAGCTTATTGGTAAGTTTGCACAACTTTTGCAAGTTAAATGAGCTTAATAGACTTAAATAATATTAATGGGCCAAGCCCTAACCCCTAAAACCCATTCGGGCTCACAACGGGCCCAATAGGCCCAACAGCGGGCTTATTAGCTTATCGAATAAGCAAAATAAGCAAACTAACCTTCCAAGTGCTTAACGGACTAAAACAAAGTTAGTGGACCCCAATGGGCCGAACCAAAGAGATTTAAAACCTCTTCGGGTCATTAATGGGCCCACAGCTCAATTATAATTCTTATTGGCTATATTTTCAAATAGCGAGACCGAGACAGATTAAACTAAGATTGAAACGTGTAGGAAATAAGCTAAAAAGCCAAGGGAAGCCTAGAAGGGTGTATCGGGTTGAGCTATTGGGCTTACGGGCCCAATAAGCTCGAAATAAGCCATAATAAGCTCCCCGAGCTTATTCTAAGTCTATCAGACCCTGCTGAGCTTATTGAGAAACCTTAGACTTATTAAAACCATAACGGACTATTAAAATGCTAAACGGACCTTAACGGGCCCAATAAGTGCCCCGTGAAGCAAAAAAAAGCTCAATAAGCTGTATTTAAAAGCCGAAACAGTTTTTTTTATCACTTAATTGAACTTAACAAAAAGAAATGCCACTTGTTGAGTTTTATTGGAGCCTAATATCTTTTCCGCAAATTGAGGGACTAAAAGTGTATAAACAATTCGAACTTAAGGGATTATTTTGTCCATTCGAAATTGTGATATCTCCAGGACTGGTTTGAACTTACTAAAACATAGGTGACTAAAGTGGTAACGATAAAGACCTAATTTACAATTTTGTAAACTTATAGACTACTTATGTAATTTAATAACTTGGGGTTTTAAAAATAAAATAAAGTATACTAATAAACCCAGGAGCTGTTTTGTATTTATAAGAAACCTAAGGGTGTTTGTGAACAAAAGTGAATTAACGAAACACTTAACATAATGGTCGAACCTTAAGATATTCGGACATTAAACGGGTTTAATTAACGACGAAATAAATAAGTATATTTATTAACTATGATCTCACGTTTCTCGAGAACCATCGAAATTATAAATACAATAATCTTGTGCATCACCACACAAGTGATAACGGTATATATAAACTTAAAATAGAATTTAGTTTATACAATGAGTCGTTAGCTTAAATGTGTAAACTAAGACTTGACCGTACTTACTTAGGTACTTGACGGTGTGATCCACTGCTTACTTGGATATTTATTATCATTCGGAGAACTACCTGCTAAGGTGAGTTCATAGCCCCATGTTTTAATGTTATTTAAATGATTTACATCTTTGGGGTGAGAACATGCTTTGTTTTACAAATTGGACGCAAGTGTATATTTTATACAACGATCTCGTGTTTGCCTAAGTAGCGATAACCTATTGAGCCCATTATCATGAACTGTTAGTTGCATAGTCGTAGTTGGGAACTGCATTGTGTGAGCGCGAATGTTAATGATAGATCTATCGGATGACAATCCCCGATCGAGGTGATTAGCTTATCACCCGGGAACAACGTAATAAGGCATGTCCGAATTTTGGGATGTTTCGGGTTAGAACATCATTCAGGGGCAATTACTGGCAATTTATTTGCATCCATACATGTCAAGCTTCGGTGTCATGAGCTTAGGAAAACGTAATCACTTTTTATGATGTTTGCATGTGTTGCTAATCCACACTTGAAATCTTGCGTCCTACATCGATTTACATAAACCCTATGAATCACCAACTGTTATGTTGACACTTTAAGCATGATTTTCAGGTCAATAGGCACAGGTGCGATGATACATTGGAAGTCAATAATTGAAGAGTCAACACTTAAGATTTGGGGTCTTATTACATTTTGGGGGACAATTGTTATAAACCGGAATCTTTATTTATATTGTTGAACAAACTTGAAGCCATGGGCTTATGTAACAAACGAGTATTTTGTTAATCCAATGTATCTTTTTCAAACGACACATTTAGTAGTCGTTCTCAGAATCTTGTGCTATTGATCCATTAATGTAACGCCCTCGGATATTCAAACATTCCGCTGCGTTCTCAGATTTGAGGGTGTTACAGATTGGCATCAGAGCCAAGGTTATAGAGAACCAGGTCAAAAGGTTTTGTCTGGACTATAACCATTTTCAAAACTGTTTTTCACAAATGGGATTTGCGAGGGACATACACGTATTACTTGTTTACATCTAGCGCATATATGCTTACATGACATACATTGCTTTAGCATTAAGCAGAAGTTACTAAGTGCCTTATCATGTTATATAACGTGTATATAAATGACATTACGTATATTATTATAAGAGCTTCATTATTATTAAAGCTTACAGACATATCATATCGATCCTTCCTATAAGTAATACTTATATAAGTTATTTTGCTTTTTGCAGAAATCATGTCTTCTGCGACATCTGCTGTTACCTACACTTTCGTTTACACCGACTCTGAGCCCGGCAGAGCCTTCTGGGGAACCGATGATGAGGAGGTATCAGAGGGAGGCATTCCACGGGTCATCGTACTAGGATACGACGGACTCCTGCTACAGCCAGTAGCCCCACCGTCACCAGATTACATACCAGGCCCAGAGGATCCACACCGCCAGTTCCTCAGGATGAGGATGAGCGTGAGCCTATGTTCGTACAGGCACATGATCCTGACTACGTGCCAGAGCCTGTATACCCTGAGTATATACCATTGGAGGATGAGCATGAATTTCTGGCTGAGGAGCAGCCATTACCTCCTATTGATTCACCTACTACTAAGTTACCTGGATACGTTACTGAGTCAGATCCTGAGGAGGATCCGGAGGAGTACGAGGATGATGAGACAGAGGATGGTCCAGTTGACTATCCTATGAACGGGGGAGATGATGGAGATGATGATGACGGCGATTCATCTAGGGATGACGCCAATGATGAGGATGAGGACGAGGAGGATGAGGAGGACGAGGAGGACGAGGAGCACTTAGCTCCGGCTGACTCTACTACCGTCATACCTGCTGATGAGCCTATTTTCCCACCTGAGGGAACAGAGCCTGTTATACCGCCACCCTCCACTGACATTACTATTGGGGCTAGGATTACCGTCCGACCCCAGACTTCCATATCCCTTCCACCAGAGGCAGAGGTTGAGAGACTTCTGACCATGACTACCCCATCACCATCACCACCTATATCACTATCACCACCTTCTGCAGGGGATCGCCTTGCTAGGTGCACGGCCCCACCTGCACATTCACCACTTTTACCACCATCATCTGGGTGTCTAACCCAAATCCAGACACTCAGGATAACATCCACCCAGGCTCTCATTGATGCAGTTACTGCCGCATTACCACTACCACCACTGCCACCATCTCTATACATACCACCACTTGTTGACCGTAAGGATGATATCCCCGAGTCTAAGCAACCTCCCCGCAAGAGGTTGCATTTATCCACTCTAGGCTCCAAATATAAGATCGGAGAAAGTTCTACTGCTAGACCTACCAGAGGTCAAGGGATAGATTATGGGTTTGTTAGCTCGGTAGATGCTGAAGAGAGGTGACAGGGGATTAGAGATGTTGGGTACGGGATTAGGGACACTTGGGTAGATCCAGCAGAGACAGTTTTAGAGATAACACCTATAACCGTGAGAGAGGTCAACACTAGGGTCATAGAGCTTGCTGAGCTCCATGAGCGGGATACACAGGACTTGTATGCTCTATTAGAGGATGCCCAGGATAGTAGGTCTCGTATATCACAGCGAGTCGATATGGACTCGCAGCGGGTCGATTTACTTATGGGGGATAGGATGACTCTCCAGGAGACAGTATGGATGGTGAAGGAGGAGGCCTATGCTTCCTGAGAGGCTTGGGCTCACTCGATAGGATTAAGTCAAGCGACTCATCAGGAGCTTCAAACCCATCATGATCATGTGTATGCACACGAGACCCATCTCCAGGCACATCAGACACAGCTACAGTTACAGAGTACTCTTATTCAGACACAGCATCAGGTACATAAGACTCGCTTTCAGATGCAGCATGCCAAGTTAGCAGTACTTCGAGAGACTGACCGTAGACGTCAGACACATATGGTAGAGACTCTCCGAGTCATTAGAGATATGAGATGAGAGATGAGTGACATGCAGGCCGAGTTGTTAGCACTGCGAGAGCAGCAGAGGAGAGCTAGACAGCCAGGACCAGAGGCTAGGATTCTAGATCACCAGGATGCTTCTAGGGATTCGGACAGTCACATCTAGTGATTTATGTTATTGTATCTTGCTAGGTCATTGTATAGGCATGTTAAGTATTAGGGGGTTTTCCCCGTTAGCATAGCCTTAGATCTTTTGTATTGTATTATGTGTACTCCGACAACAATTTCATGTAAAATTTTCAAAGTTATTAATGAAATGGATGTGTTATGTTGTACTATATACTCCTCTTATGTTGATATCTCATCTATGCATTATTACATTCTGACATATAACCTCATGTTTTGTCTTTTGTAATCTAGACAAATCATGGCACCTACGACCAGAAGAGGACCAAATACCCCTGTTGACAACACCAACCCAAACAACATGACTCCCGAATCCATCCAAGCAATGATTGACCAAGCTCTTTTGCGAAACTCCACCAATGGAGATGGAAGCCACAGTTCGCACGGGGATAACTGAAGGAACGTGCAAACTGCGCGCCCTTGTTTTTACGCTGACTTCATGAAGTGTCAACCTTTGAACTTCAAGGGGACTGAAGGCGTGGTCGGTTTAACTCGGTGGATTGAAAAGATGGAGTCAGTTTTCATTATCAGTGGTTGTGCTATTGAGAATCAAGTGAAGTTTGCCACCTGCACTCTGCTAGGTGTTGCTTTGACTTGGTGGAATGGTCAGATAAGAACCTTAGGTCCTGAGGCATATGCAATGACTTGGGAAATACTCAAGAAAAAGATAACGGACAAGTATTATCCGCAGGGTGAAATCAAGAAATTAGTAATCGAGCTGTGGAAAGTTAAGGGACTGATGTGAAACTATAAGGACCTAAAGTGAAACTTTGTATAGTTAGAGGACTAAAAGTGAAATTATTGAAACTTAAGGGTTTAAAATGTAAATGTTATATATTCAATAAACCTAGGGACTGGTTGGTAATTATAAGAAACTTGAGGGTATTTTTTAAACAAAAGTGAATTTTATAAACACTTAACGATTCCAACGAATTATAATATATTCGGATATTATTCGGTTTTAACCACGACTTAATAAATAAGAATATTTATTAACAATATTTATACGATTCCCAAGAGCCATCGAAATTACAAATCTAATAATCATGTCCACCACCATACAAGTGATAATAGTATATATAAACTTAAAAAAAATTAATTTAGTTTATACATTGAGTCGTTAGCCTAAATTTGTAGACTAAGACTGGCCGTATTTACTTAGGTATTAGACG
>BQNB010017518.1:0-69811 GCA_026074375.1 Tanacetum coccineum
TTTTCACAAAAAGTCTTTGATTTTATCTTATTAACAAGTTTGTTTTTAAAGTTTTCAAAAATAAAAAAATTTGCAAAAAGCTTGGCCTGGGACTCGAACCCACGACCTTGCCCTCACACACACATAGTCTTACCATTTTGTTTCATTAGCTCATCCATTCCCTTTTCCTTTCATTAAAGTCTTATACACATTCTAGTTTTTAGCTTTTAAAATAAGCCGTAGCTTATTGAGACCATTTCCTAGCTTATTAGTTAAGCTGGGCGTTTGCTTTTATTTTTATCTTATTCCTTACATCATTTAGCACTTTTTGTGATTTTTTCTGGATTTTTCGCATTAATAGTTTAATTTTTATCATTTTTCTTAGTTTAAAATTTTCAAAAATCAATAAAAAATAGAAAAATAATTTTTTAAAATACAAAAAATAATTTTTAGATTTTTAATTTCATTTTTAAGTTTTTAATTTCATTTTATAAAATAGGATTTTATTATAAAAAATAGTTAAAAATAGTTTTCTGAGTTTTTATCATTCCTTAGATTTTTCTAGAGTTTAAAATCTTTTTTTTTTGAATTTTTAAGATTTAATTTGTTATTTTCTAGGATTCTTAATCAATAAATTAGTTTTTAATTCATAAAAAAAAATTCAAAAATAATAAAAAAAAATTCTTAAAATTTTACTTTGTCTTAATTTAGGTTTAGAAATTAAATTTGCATTAGTAGGATTTAAATTTGTCATCCTTGCTTATTTGTCGCGTTTTCTTCGTATCCGTTATTTGTTTTCGTGCTTTATTGTTTAGTTTGCTTAATTGAATTGTTTTTAATTCATAGAAATAGACAGTTAAATCAATCTTTGATTCTATTCAAATCATTGTTCGAATTTAAATGTGGTTTCAATTTCATAAATCGTTGGAGAAATAACGACCAGGGAATCATACTTCCCGGTTAATATACGTATAATATATATTTGTGAAGATTTTCCTTTCTACATTTGTCCTCAAGGGTAGTTTGGTAATTTTCTTTCATATTATATTTTATAATTACGTGTATAAGATTGTTGCAATCAACCACATATAAGCATATAACTTCACCATTAAGATACTTTGCATAAAAGAAAGAAATATCCTTTGTTTCTCTCCTCTCATATTCACCACCACCATTGAAGTTTTAATTCAAGCTCCAAAATATACTACAAAGATGAAGACCTAGATGTGTATTACATAGTCCAAGTATTGCTTTGAAGATTTCAAGGTTGATATAAGAGACACAAAAGATTAAAGGTTGAACTAAAAGGCTAAGTACAAGAGCTCTCTAAGGTTATAACAAATTTGGTTGAAGATTGAAGAATAAGTTGGTGGTTAGAAGACTTAGGATAGTGGTTCTTGTGTTTCCATCCAAAAATTTGTAAGTCTATGTTTGGATTTCATTTTTTTCCTTTCCTTTTGATATACTACATACCTTGCATAAGTTTTATAAGTAATATGACATGATTATGTGTTGTACATACTTGTTAAATCATAAAAATGCAAGCTAAACAAGCCTTCGCTAATGGTGGTACATTTTGTTTTAGACCAGTAGCAAACATGGAGATATTGTAGAAACTCAGTAGGTTGTGGGTCTTAGGTAAAAATACTAGGTTGTAGCCCTATGTCTTGTGATCATTTTGCCAGGTGGCTCGACCAGATTCAATGTCGGATGAATTAGTTATAGCCGAAATGGTAAAGACTACCCAAATCTGACCACCAGTTTTAAATGGAAAATATCTCTAACAATTTGTATACTGATCCCCAAATATGTAAAACTAAAAGTTGTAGGTAACATCTTAAAGAATCAGTAGCAAGTTGAACGAGCCTCTGCCGACTTATGGTTAGGAAATGGCGGGAGTTTCCGTAAAACTAAAGTAGGTTGTTAATAATCAGCCATGACCTTTGTGGATATACTACCTAATTTGACCATTTATCAAGTAAAATGAGATAAAAAGGATCCTAAATCTGTATAGTATACTTGAATACGGTCTCGGGGATATAAAAACCTTGTCGAGACCTCTTGCGGTTTAGAAAATATGGTTACTTGAGCGGGATGTATCTTATTAGTAACTTAATATGAACCGGGATGGTTTAATTTGTAAATTGGCTATTTTAATAAAACCCGAAGTGGTAGGACCCATTTATCGAGAATATGACAAGTTTATCTTCTGCAATTAAATTGAACCGAGACTCAACCATTTTGAACCATTTTCACTTATACCACTTCTATGTCACTCAAGTTTTACCAAGAATCCTTAACGAAACATAACGAACGTTTTCATAAAGCGTGTGTCTCGTTGATTACTCTTTCACATATAACTTATAACTACCAAGTACTATATTAATAGGGAATTTCATAATCATATAAGGCCTCTCCAGGGTGTCATATTGACGAGTTGTGGATTTACAATTTAAAGTGTCCTGGCTCCTCATACGTTCACTACATGACCTCTAAATTATGATAGCTTGAACGATAGTATGATGTTATTTATAAAAGCCAAATAGCCAAATGAAACTTTAGGGATACTTCATATAACAACTTAAGAATCTATGTTCAACATTATAATCAAACTCAATAACTTTATATTCTCGTACCTTATTCTAAGACACGATCACTATACTTTTGTAGGTCATCGTTAAAGCTCGTGATCTCGCAAAACACTATCTATCATTATAATCCACTACTAATCACTATGGTGAGTTCGTAGCCTAACTTTATTTAATTGTTTTATAAACTCTTTGGGGTGAGATACATGCTAAAACATCTACTTACGGACAATTACTTTCAAAACTGTATGCTTTCCTGAATATATTATTGCTTGTATCTAAGTCGCTTCATGCCATAAGTTCCCCACATCATGGACCATTAATCACTTGTGTGTGAACGCAAATATTGTGGATAGGCCTATCAGGTTTGACGAATCCCGTTTGTATTAGCCAAATATGTAACCAAACACACTATATTTGTAACTATAGGTATATGGCAATTACCTACACGGGGCCATTATTATCCTATATATCATTATTGATATATATTTTCAGTTTTGAGTGTCATGAGCTTAGATGCAATAATATTTATTTATACGATGATTGTATTCGTTGCAATTATTACTATAACTATGAAAACTTGATTGTCGATTACATAAACCTATGAATTCACTCAACCATTATGTTGACTTTTTAGCATGTTTAATCTCAGGTCTTACAGGTTTATTGCTTGGAGGAAAGCCATACGGATATGCACTTTAGAGACTCTACATTTTTATACATTCGACAAAACATAATTTGTTTTAAAAAAATTATATATTGCTAAACTGTTGGGACCTATTCATAAACTTTGATATTTTAATATCTCGAATGTGAAAATTCATTTCTAAAACGGCTCTTTTTGAGGTCTTTTTCGTGACTTGTACCTAGTGTCATGACGTCGCACCCCAATGTTACTTTTTCGTTACTGTCTGATTTTGGGGGTGTGACAGATTGGTATCAGAGCTGAAGCCATAGAGAACTGGGTCGTTTTCAAAACCTAGACTATGACTATTTTTCAAAATTTAGAGTCTCTCCTTGATATATCTGATATTCGTGCGCGCATACCTCCTGATTTCTCATTTACTCCCTCGAGTATCAATAATGGTATTATATAAGGATACTTATATACATGAACTACTTTCTTTATGATCTTTTATGCTTATCTTTGAGAGTATCGCTATTCATTTATATAAAAGTAATTTATATACATGTCGACTATGTTCGATCACTTATATCTACGTTTTAAAGCGTCTTATAATTTTATATAAAGGTTGTTTATATAAATGCTAAAACTCTTTTAAGACATTGTGAGTTACACAATGATGTCTAAAATGTTTCTTAAGACATTGTGAGTGACACAATGGTCTCGTTATTCCAAGACGTTGTGAGTGATACAACGGTCTCTAAAACCTTCTCAAGACATTGTTAGTGATACAATGGTCTCTAGTCATTTTTCAAGACATCGTGAGTGATTCGATGATCTCCAAAACTTTTTCATGACTTTACTAAATTCTCTTCATGATGATATTGAAATTCAACATAGTTTGTCGATCCTATTGGTTATTTTACTAATCGACTTCGAGTTTGAACACTTGCATCATACTTCTGTAACGCGTACGTCGTCGCATAACCCACCACATAGAATCATCCCAGCTAATCAGAATACAACTATTAATAGTCAACCTCGTACATGCCGTCTTGGAACATCTACTTTGGAACACTGCTAATTAACATCCTATTCTTTTCTCTTTACTTCTTGAGATTTTGGAGTATCGTGCTATCAAGAAGATATCTACTAAGTTCTACAGCTATCAAGCAACTCATAGCCCAACATACGGCTGACATGCTCTTTCGCCTAGAACAAAACAAGAACCAGGATGCAGAGAACGAATCACGCATAAAGACCCTTGAAACACACCATGCTAATGAAGGTCACGTCTTCTGACCAAAATATCATTTAGGAACAACACAACAAGCAGCCCCACTCCGAAGAGTGAATCACGACCATCGTAGCTAATGATGCCCTTTTTGTTTAAAGCATTTCTTTAAAAACTTTTGATGTATTATTTGCTTTGTGGTACGGATATATCCACTCCCTTTAATAATTAATTGTTTGTACAATTAACTTCTCATATCCCATTTTGACATCCTTGATATACCATTTCCTTAATATGCACGTGTTTTAGCCATTTGGTATTGACTCTCTTTAATAATTAATTGTTTGTACAATTAATTCACCTATCTTGTTTAATTAATTGTTTGTAGAATTAATTCACCTATCTTGTTTAGCATCCTTTTCATATTGTTTCTTTGAGATATGCCACTCTTAGCTATTGGTATTAATACTCCCGTTTGCATCAATTAATTTTACGGATGACTCTTTATAGTCTTTCGGTTCATAATCTGATAAAACAAATGACTATCTACGTTTATTTTGTTGATCAAATAATTCTTTACGTTCATTTATTTTTAACCGTTACTATATTTTGATATCCGTAATACTTATTCCTACTATTATGATCAAATTGATTCTTTCGTTTGCTTGACTATTCTTACAGATGATTTTTCATGCTTTTTTGATTCGTAATCCATTTATGCGAGTCATCCTCTATATTTATTCTTTTGATCATTATTACATTTATACGTATGTTCTTCTCATATACTCTCTTAAGTCATTGAAACGTTCGTATTCTACATGCTCGCGACATCTTATATTGTTTCTTCGTATACTCTTATCGATTCACCTAGCGATGCTATAACTATTATTTTTCTTTATGATCCACTCACTCCTTCTTTGCATTGATTTAATGATTTTTCGCTACCTTGTTCACAAAATGTTCAATCTCTCTTTTAGGATTCTCTAAATCCTAAAATATCACACACTTTATGATCTCTTTGTATTGACATTCACTCCCTTTTAAGAATTTATAATTTAATTGATTCCTCCATTCGTATTGATTATCGTCACAAATTTATTTTCGATCTTGATACATATTGATACTTGATATATATTTATTTGATCCTCGGTATGACTTATTAATTCTTCATTTTCGTTTCCCTTCTCATCAGTACAATATTCAATCCTTTCATTAAGGATTTTCATAACAATTAATCTGTACCTACACGCACAATGCAGACATTTTATGCCTTAACTATTATTTATTCAATATTCGTTTCCTATCTTGTTTGATTGTTTTATTGAGCACTTCGAACATGTTTCAACACATAATCTAAATGTCGGAGCTTTAGCCCTTGCATTAAAGAATTGGAGACACTACATATGCGATATAAGGTGCGCACTCACCAGAGTAAGCGAACTGTACAAACTCAAATTACCGCGGGAACTCAGTGGAGTCCATATCACCTTTGATGTCTTAAACCTGAAGAAACGTTTATCTGATGAAAACCTTGTCATTCCACCAAATGAAGGTTCAACTTGACATCAAGCTACACTTTATCGAGGATCTTATAGAAATTATAGATTGTGATGTCGAGCAACTAAATCAGAGCCGTACCCTTATCGTCAATGTTCATTGGAAACCTCTTCGAGGACCTGAATTCACATGGGAGTGAGAAGACCAATTTAAAAGTAAGTACCCTCATTTTTTCTCTTAAACAAACCGTCAACGAGTAACGCAAACTAAAATCTAGGATGGATTTTCCTTAACGGGTGAAGACTATAGCAATTCATAATTTTTCCGATCATTATTTAACTCATATATCTACTATTTATTTTAATTTTGCGAAAATTAACTTTTACGGGTAACCGAATAGGTTATTCCGCGTTCATCATTACACGTACATTTAATATGAACCCGACTCTAGACTAAATATTAGTCTACGTGCTCTACATAATTTATTATTTCAGAAAAGTATTCCATATGATATAATCTAATTTTTATCATATACGTTCTTGCTTCGTGGTTCCGCCTAAACTTTTGTTGTATTTTACGTCTATATACTCCGGCAAACTTATAACTCATCTAATATACTTAATTAGAGTACATTTACGAGTTTTAACATTTTTATAAGCATAGTACTTTTATGATACCCAACTTTAAGTTTCGTGAATTAACGGCTTAACATTAGTAATTACCGTGACCAAATTATACCCGTAGGGTAATAACTTCACAATGAAGCAAATCAACACACACCTGAATAACTTCACAATGAAGAAAATCAACACACACCTCAATAACTTCACAACCAAGCAAATCAACACACACCTCAATAACTTCACAACAAAGCAAATCAACGCATTACCACCTCCTTAGCTTGAGGTGGCATGTGACTAACAAAGCAAATCAACATATCACCACATCCTTAGCTTGAGGTGGCATGTGACTAACAAAGCAAATTAACACATCACCACCTCCTTAGCTTGAGGTGGCGTGTATGTCTAGTCACAAGGCTATGTGGCTTTTTTTAAACCTACTAAGTCTTATATTAAAACACATAAGCATGCCATATATAAGCATATAACTTCACCATTAAGATACTTTACATATAAGAAAGAAATATCCTTTGTTTCTCTCCTTTCATATTCACCACCACCATTGAAGTTTTAATTCAAGCTCCAAAATATACTACAAAGATGAAGACCTAGGTGTGTATTACCTAGTCCAAGTATTGCTTTAGATTTCAAGGTTGATATAAGAGACACACAAGATTAAAGGTTGTACTAGAAGGCTAAGTACAAGAGCTCTCTAAGGTTATAACAAGTTTGGTTGAAGATTGAAGACTAAGTTGGTGGTTAGAAGACTTAGGATAGTGGTTCTTGTGTTTCCATCCAAAAAAATTTAATACTATGTTTAGATTTTATGTTTTTCCTTTCCTTTTGATATACTACATACCTTGTACAAGTTTTATAAGTAATATAACATGATTATGTGTTGTATATACTTGTTAAATCATAAAAATGCAAGCTAAACAAGCCTTAGGTAATGGTGGTAAATTATGTTTTAGACCAGTAGCAAACATGGAGATATTGCAGAAAATCAGTAGGTTCTGGGTATTAGTTAAAAATACTAGGTTGTAGCCCTATGTCTTGTGATCATTTTTCCAGGTAGCTCGACCCAATTCTATATCGGATGAATTAGTTATAGCCGAAATGGTAAAGAATGCCCAAATCTAACCACCAGTTTTATATGGAAAATATCTCTAAAAATTTGTATACTGATCCCCAACTATGTAAAACTAAAAGTTGTAGGTAACAATGTAAAGAATCAGTAGCAAGTTGAATGAGCCTCTACCGACTTACGGTTTGGAAATGGCGGCCGTTTTTGTAAAACTGAAGTAGGCTGTTAATAATCAGCCATGACCTTTGTGGATATATTACCTAATTTGACCATTTATCAAGTAAAATGAGAGTAGATCAAAAACAAGGATTAGTTTGGAAATCTTAAGACTCATGTATTAATTTGTGGCTTTTTCTCCCAAAGCTCTTAACTGAAACTAATATACTGCTTTTATGGAATAAAACTTAAATCAACAATTTTTATGTAATATATAGCAAAAAAAAAATTAGTCTTAGTTCAAACTTATACTTGAATTTTTCAAAAAGAAGTCTTCTCTATATATAAAAAAAATGAAAGATAAAATGATAAAAAAATATAATAATAATAAAAGCTGTGGGCTGATAAAAGTTTACTACCTCTTGCCGGCTCACAACCGATGTGGTAGTCTTCTAAAGAAAGCCCATAGTAGGAATAAAAATCCAAGACTGATAAAAGTTTGTTGCATCTTGCCGGCTCACAACCGATGTTGCAGCCTTCTAAAAGGTCGAGGGTTACATTTGCATAAATGTTTAATATTAAGTTTAAATTAATAAATAGATTTCTTTTTGTTAAATTCAAATATCCGATGCTTTTGAACTTTGGACTATTCATTTTAATAGCTATGAATATCCGGGAAACCTAGAGTTTTTTTGAAACCTCAGTCCCGTGAGTCCCGATACTATCTCTGTAGGAGTGTCAAAAGCCTGGTCACATTAGCCTCAAGTTAGATGTGCCAAGACAAATCGACTACAATGGATTTATCGCCTTCAACTCATTTTTCGTGAGGTGGAACTGAACATATATGTTGCAAAATGGTGAGCCATTGTTGACATTCAAAATAGCACATCACTTACAATATAATAAATGTCGGGAGTAACAAAGTTCACAAGTTGCAAATATGGTATGTTATGCATCTTTACTATTTTGCTGTGAATTTCGTTTTAAGCTGGTTTGGGATAAGGTAAAAAAGTCGGGGACGAAGAATTTATCCATCTTTTTTTGGGGGCATCTCGGTCGAAAAGTATCTTGTTCATGATCCCTAATGTTATGGAAATAATGAAAGTCGAAATAATCATATTTTGCTCTATATAAAGTAAAACAAAAAAACAAAAAAAAAGAAAAGGTTTTATAAAAATGGGAAAATGGGATGTTTTATATCTTTTGACTTCTTAACTCTCTCCACAAAAGTCCTTTGCTAATTTTTCAAAGCTTTATTTGGGGATTTTTTGAGTATTTGGTTTAAATCATATAATATTGCGTGAGGACACGCAATCGCTTAGTTTGGAGAATTTTTATATGTGTGAAAACACATACTTTTCTATATCAAAAATGACCCATAAAAGACAAAATTGTGCTTAAAATGCTTGTATATTGTTTGTTTTATCTTTGTGATTGTGGTAGGTAGATAGTAGCAAAAATTACAAGAAAATGGTCAAAGCCAGACAAACACGGACATGAGACAGAAAAGAGTGTACAAAAGCCGGAAGAACGCTATCAAGGTCATCAAAAGTCAACTCTTGGTCAACTTTGGTCAACAAGTCAAACCTGGTCAACTCACTAAGTGACAAAACCCAAAAATTCCCAAAACAGTCCTTCAAGTCAAACCAAATTGGCAAAAATGGGCCCTAATACCCTAACGGTGTTAACTCTTTAATATATAAAGAGTTAACACCCAGTTTAATATAAAACCAACCAAAGCAAAACCTGCCCCTAAACCAAGCCAGTCAACCTTCCCAACACCCCAGTCAAACTTCTCAAACCACACGGTTAAAAATGGCGCCAAGGGGAATTACTGTTCATCGTCGTTCCCATCGAGTTACCCTACTTAAATCATGAGGTTAATTCTAATTAAGGACGTGGCTATGTAATTCAAGTGATAAGTGACAAGCTGGCACAAAGAAACGTCATTGAGGAGCTCTTATTGGTGGAAACCCACATGGCTTGACACGTGGACTGACAAGAAGCACACCAATCATTGGGATTGTGCAAAATCACTCATAAAATGAAGCTCAATGAGTCTGACATACGAATGCCACCGTTGGCAAACCGTGTCTCACGTCATTTAATCCAACAACTCAAACAAGATCCATGATGAGAGAAGATTCAATCCAAGATCAAGAGATAGAGGAGCGGGATAGACTCCTAGAAGCTTCATCTTCAGGCTATAAATAGCGCCTCACATTCACACACACTATCTAGTTTTTAGCTTTTGAAAATTTAGCTTAATTGTATTTTTAGCTTTTAAAACTTTAGCTTAAGTAATGTAACTTTTTCAGCTTATTGTAACTTCCATTTCCAAAAAGTTGTAACCAGTTTTCTATTAGTGAAATCAAGTTTTCCTTTATATAATCTGTCATAAGCTCTTATTAAGCTCAAATATTTGATTACTGTTACAAAAGCTCTAATAAGCTCCACACAAGCTCTTTGAGTCTCTAAGCTCAAATTGAGCTCAAGTTAATCATCTAATATACTTAAACCTTTAAAATTAGTTTATTACCTTTGCTATTATGGATTTGAGCTCTTGGATGATAAGCTTACAATGGAAGAGCTTATGGGACCTTTACTAGCTTATCATTGATAAGCTAGAGCTTGTAGACAGCTCTTTGAGCATTAATTAGCCTTTGTTTAGCTAAGGCATCAGTAGTTCCTTATTCCCTCATGTTTAATTTTTCTAGCATAAATAGATGCTTATTTTCCTGCTTACCTTCTTGCTTATATTGTGCTTAATTTATCTCATTGTGCTTATTGATCATGTTTTATATAATCTGTTTTTAGCTTAATTATTAGATCTTACTTTTCTTATTTGTCTTTAAAATCATAAAAACCCAAAAATAACTAGCATAGAAACTAAGGTTCTTATATTTCCTGGCTTAATTGCTTATTGAAAATAGGTTAATTAGGTCTATTATAAGCTCTTGTTATCTGGTCTTTGGCGAATGTTTTCATTAGATTTTTATACTTGCAAGCTTAATGGGATTTCATGAATTCTAAAGGGGTGTTTGGCACATCAGTACTAACCAAGAGTTAGTATTGCTTGTGGCTCTTTAGGATCTTTAAACTGAATTTATTAATCATTTGTAGCTAAGTTTGAATTCTGAAGTAGTTTTTGCTGATAAATCAAGTTTTTCCTTAGGATTTTAGTTTATAATTTGAATCATATAGCAATAGTTTTTAAGTGTAGTTAGCATTTTTAGCTTATTTGCTTTCTAGTTGTCATTTTTGTTAAAATTGCACTTAATTTGTTGTTTTGAATCAATTAGAATCAAGTTCTTTTGTCTGCACTTAAAGGTTTTAAAGTTTGGTTTATTTACATGTTAATTGCATCAGCAGCTTAAATTACAAACATCCATTTTCAACATCAAATTTCAGCAAGTAAATCTAGTAGTTAAGGTATGAATTTTAGCATTCAAGTAGATTTAAGATAGTAGTTTTAGCTGTTTTAAGTTTGTCTCACATAAAGCCTTTTTGATCATCTAAATTTAAGCTCATAAATAGCTTATCTTCTTTTTCTAAAATCAGCTTACTTGTCCTAAAACATTGTTTTTCAAAATCATTTTCATAAGTATCTCTCTAGTATTTCAAAGACTTTTCAAAAAAATATTTTTCTTGTAGTCTTTGAGTCAAGTTTTAAGAAAATATAAGTTTCATTTCATAAAGTGCTTATTTCATTGCTTAATTTTAAGCTCAAAAAATTGTCATTAGGACTGTTTGGTTTTAAAGTTTGCTTAAGAGCTTATTGTGATTTTTCAGCTTATGGCTTATCTTTTGAGCTTATTTCTGTCAACATTGACTTATTAGGTTAGTCTTAGGATAGATATTGCCTTTTTAAATTTTAAGCCTACATTTAGCTTTTTAAGCTTTTAGAGTAACTTAAGTTTTTGTTAAAAAAGCCAAAAAAAAATAAGAGTTATCTGTTCTTAAAAGCTCATTTCAGCTTATATTCTTAGAGATCAAAAAATATTTTCACAAAAAGTTTTATTTAGTTTTTAGCTTATATACAACTTTGTTCTTGAGTTTCAAAATTAAAAAAAATATAAAATTGAACCGGGACTCGAACCCTCGACCTCTAGCATACACACCATTGTCTCTAACCGTTTGCTTCAATAGCTCAACCGTGAGCATTGTTTCCACTTTTAATACTTAAACACTTTTTCTCTAAAGCGCCTTATAAAATAAGCCGTAGCTTAGTATAGCCTTTTTTCCCACTATTGAATAAGATGGGCCTTCGCTTTTATTTTCTTAGATTCATGGCAATCAATAGGTAACTTTTTGTGATTTTCTGATTTTCCGCATTAAATTTTAATTTTTTATCATTTTTCTTAGTTTAAAATTTTCTAAAATCAATAAAAAATAGAAAAATAATTTTTAAAAATACAAAACTACCAAGTTCTACAGGCATTAAGTTTATGTTGAATTGGTGGTTTAGGAAGTTTAATGTGCAACCCTTAAGGATAGTGTTTAACCCAATTATTCTCCCGTCAGCTAGTTCGACATCATAATAGTGATCTAGGGTAGATGGCGTGATGTCAATTTGGGAGCTAAATGCAGTAGACACAAAACTTCTATCGGCACCCGTATCAAATAAGATATATGCATAGCGGTTGTTTAGAAGGAACGTACCCGCAACGACGTTGTCTGGGTTTGCCCCCGCATTTCCAACCACATACACCTTCGCTGGAGCCCTGTCATTCCCAGCTTGATTACCACGGTCATTGTTTCTCAGTTTTGGGCAGTTTCTTCTAAAATGTCCTTGAGCTCCGCACTCATAGCAACCATTTCCCTTCTGATTATTATTGTTGTTGTTGCGGTTGTTGTTGTTAGCATTTGCAGGTCGGCTTCTACAATCCTTGGCCAGATGGCCAACCTTTTTGCAGTTATTGCACCTAGGTGGACAAGGACCTTCATGATTGTAATTACACTTGGAACATAGAGGTTTAGACCCGGCGTATGATTTCCTGTCACTATTGCCTGCAGTGTAGGCCTGGCCTGTGTTCTGCCTCTTATTCTGCTGTTGTTGGTTTTGATTGTTCTTGGAAAGATCATCATACTTTCTTTTCCTTTCTGCCTGACGTTCAGCATAGGCATGGGTCTTCTCATCCATCAACTCAGTTGTAAACTCGATAGCCTCTTGCATGGTTTTTGGCTTTGATGCCTTTACACTGCCATGTATCATATCGGGCAAGCCACCGATATACTTTTCAATCTTGTCTATCTCTTCTGGGAACATCCTGGAACACATCAAAGCTAGTTGCTGAAATCGTCGACTATAGGCCACCACATCGGTGCCCTTAACCTTAAGATTCCACATCTCAGTCTCAATCTTCTTGATCTCACCCCTCGGGCAGTACTTATCAGTCATCATTTTCTTCAGTGTTGCCCATGGCATGGCATGAGCTGCTTCGGGGGTAGTGGTCTTAACATGAGAATTCCACCATGTAAGAGCATCGTCTTGCAGAGTGCAAGTCGCGAATTTGACTTGACTAGCTGCTGTGCAATTGCTAATGCTAAACACAGACTCCATTTTCTCAAACCATCGAGTGAGTCCGACAACTCCCTCAGTGCCTTTAAAGTCCAAAGGTTTGCATTTCAGAAATTCCGAGTAAGAGCATTCGCGAACAGCTTGTGCTGGCCTTGGTCCTGAACCATTGCTGTTATAGCCATTCCTAACTCTACTTGCTTCTGCTTCAGCCATTGCAGCAGCAACTCCTTGGTCAATTAAGGCCTGAAGTTGTGCCTCAGTAACAGTTGTGGTGGTTGCTGTTGGGGCTGGTGTTGACCTTGTGGCTCTCTTTGGTGTCATTTTCTTTAATCATAAGAAAACACAATACCCATTAGATTTCAATATAATCATAACGTGGCATAACATATGCATCATAAATAAAATAAGATCACATCACACAGTAAAACATACAACCAACACAAGATCGACATAACATAATACATCCATTCCATATATAATCTGGAAATATACATGATCTGTTTGGTACACAATGATTCCCTATCGCTAGGTTACAAAATGAAAATCAACCTAGAGCCCTACTAGCCGGGAGTTACCCGTAATACTTAGTAGGCTATACAACATAGCTAAACAAAAGACAAAAGATCCATACCGGATAGCTACTCAAAACAAAAGATCTATACCGTCTGCTAGCTGGGAGTAACCCATAAAAACTTAACAGACTGCATAGTAGCTACAATCATAACCAAAGTCTAGGAACTGCTACCAGTGTCCTCCAATGTGTCAACGCGTGCTCCAGCCTCCAGGGCCTGGGTACGCATGATATGCCGAACAGCAAAATCATCTGCAGCCTGACGCTGCCACTCATGGCGACGCACCTCAGTCTCTAACACTGTAACTCGTGCCTCTAATGCCCTGTAGTAAGCTTCAGACCTAGCGATTGCTGACGGGTCTCCATACTCACTCTTGCTCGTAAGCAAGTATCTCTCTCTCCTCTCAATACCTCAATCTCAGCTCTCAAACTGCAACATCCTTCTGTGCATCGTGATAGTCATGAGTAAAACTCTGAATTCTCTCTACTAACTAAACAATTTAGCCTAGTAACATGACCCTCATGTTGACCATCTACAGGCGGGTCATCATCCTCCTCCTCAGTATCTCGAAACCTGGTCTCCAATAGTGGACTACAAGACTGGTAATCGACTCAAGGGCCATAGTGGGTCCTGCTGCTTGCAGGCAGCAGCAGCAGAAATCTCCCCAACCTCACGACTAGGTCTAGGAGTAGTAAGTAGTATCCTCTTTCGAGGCGGCATGTCAGACCACCCTTCGAGGAAAAGAAAATATCCACTTTATGCGTCTAGTGTAATGTTGCAGTGTTATGGTATAGTAACAATGTTGGTGTCCCCCGATTGAAGTAGTGAATGAAAGTGCTGGTGTTGTAGCTCTCATCTGAGCCATGGCTGCTCTAGTACGTGGGGATAAAAAGAATGGTGGTAGTGGAGGTGTAGGTGCCTCATCCTCAGCTGGCACTAAGTCCTCAGGATGCTCAGGCTCCGGAATGTACACAGGTACATGATCCTCCAGCTCTATGGGATCAGGTACATACTCTGGAGAACGTGGTGCCTGCTCCAACAACTGTCGGGCAGCCTCCTCGTAAGGATCCTCAGATGGAATACTCCAAGATCGTGCCTCAGAGTGAACAGAAGTATAGGTAACAGCGGAATCAGCTGACATGACTACTGTGACCAGCAGAAATAACTTATATGAGTATATTATATAAGGCTCTTATTGTAATATACGTAATATATTATAACCACGTATATCAATTATGAATGCATCTAGTCCAACTAACTAATGCAACAACTAGTGTCCCATAAAAACCCTTTTTATGAATGCAATGTTTAAAAAAACGGTTATAGTCCAGCAAAAACATTTGACCTGGTTCTCTATAACCTTGGCTCTTGATACCAATCTGTAACACCCCCAAATTGGGTCGCAGCGGAATAAGGATCTCCGGGGCATGTTACTTCATAGATCAATAACACAAGATATATATAGAACGACCAAAAAGTCGTTTTAAAACTGATACATTGGATTTAACAAATATTTGATACAAATAGCCCGAAGCTTTAACTTGTTCCTTATTATTATTACAAAGATACTGGTTCACAACACATGAGTTTCCCAAAACATAATACAACCATATCTTTAGCATGACATCCCAAAACAAAATCACCAATGTATCCTTGGCACCTTATGCTTACTGATCTCCTAAAAAACATTGCTTTAAAACGTCAACAATAATGTTGGTGAATTCATAGGTTTGATAAATCATAATATGCAGGACCGCAAGACTTTCCCCGTGATAATGCAACACATGCAGACATCACAAAACCCGATTACATTTACCTAAGCTCATGACACTAAAGCTCAACAATCTTTCTCGCAATATTATATATATTGCAATTTCTGCCCGATTATATGTTATTTTTACTGTTCATACCAGTTAAAAAGTTATTTTTATAGTTTTAATTATCGTAAAACTCGTAAACATCATATTTTATTCGTTATAGCTCTGTTTTTAGTGATTCTTTCGAGCACGTTCTCGTAGTTGAAAGTTATACTTATTTATCTATTGCAATTGGACAGTTCATGGAAATTGGCTCAACTGTGGGTTATCGTACTTAGGCAAACACGTTAATCAATATAAACATTACACTTGGTCCAATTTATAAACAAAGCATGTTTCACACCCCATAGTTATAAATCATTGAAATCGAAAAAATATGGGGCTATGAATTCACTTGGAGTTCTGTGATATAATCCAAATATCTATCAGATAAAGTGTCACGCAAATCGTCAGATGCAACCTATTTTAATTTAAGGTCGTTTTAAAGTACCACTGTTCTTCAGATTAATAACTTCATATACAGGTCTATGTTAGTTACTTCATACTATTGTCGTGGCTATCTAATTAATGAGGTCATGTAGTAACGTATGAGGAGCTGGACGCTTTTTAAGTCGTGTAATCCAGAAACTCGTCGATACGCCACCCGAATAACCAAAAAAAAGGGAGGCCTCATTGTTGAAAACTCCCTAGTAATATAGCACTTTGCTTAACTAATACCACATATAGGTCTATATAGTTCAATCATCATCTAATTGTTTTGGTAAAATTGTGTTTAATAAGTTAAAACGTTTATAATTATCGTTGTAGTAAAACCGGCGTAACTTTCGCGTTTTAAGTCCGATTTTGATGTTTCTTATGCCCACGCTTTCGTATTAGGACGAGTTATCATAATTTGACATTTTCATATTTTTGATACTCGGCGAATCGCACATGAACGTACTTTTTTACCTGTCCACACTAGTTATAATTATTTTAATAGTTTGGTTATCGTTAAAACCCGTAAACGTCGTATTTTATTCGTTATAGCTCCGTTTTTAGCGATTCTTTCGAGCACGCTCTCGTTATTGAAAATTCTATCAATTTATAAGGTTTACAAAAAAAAATAAAAATTTAAAGTTTCTGTCATGAATAGTGTTTTTTACTGGCTTTTCCAATTTTTTTTTTATTTTTTTAGGGTTTTTTTTTATAAAATTGTTTTCTATAAAACTTTTTATTACGAAAATACATTGACGAAATTATAACTTCTTCATTATTATTGAAAATCATGATTTTATCATTTTAGAATCTAAAAAATGTGTTTTTATTTTGTTAAAAATATCCAACTGCTGTTTCATAAGGAATTTTTATAAAAGTTATTTCTTTTAAATCTGTTTAATTTACATAGAATTCGCTAATTAGCGTAACTTTTTCGTTATTTATCCGTTTGACAAGTTTCTTACCTTTTCGGAATCGTCACGAGATGTAGAATATTTATAAAACATAATATCCAGTGTTTGGAATTCGATTCCAAACAGCCCCTTAATATCTATATATTTACTTATTTATTAAACTTGTTTTATATACTTTTTAACTAAGTAATTTCCACAAGTTTTTCCCACACTCTTAATATACTATATCATATATTTTATATAGTCCATAAGTCCAAAATTTGTCCAAGGTGACAAGATTAATAAATCTATAATAACACTTAAAAACCATAACTTCATTAAGTAACCCTAATTTACTAGTTATTCGTGCTTTCGTTTTTTAGCTTAAATTCATAATTTTTAGGTTTTTCTTAAACGTTTTTATTCGTTGTTGTTTAATTTGACTTTTTCACTCTCCCAAATCAATTCCTTCATTCAAACTCAAATCTTCGACTGTACCGATTTTCCATTCCAACCTCGTTGGGGATAAACGACCCGGGAACACTCTATACTGCTTCTCGGTTTCATTGATCTTGTTGATTTTTAGACTTTTATATATTTTATATTTTATTATATATTATATATATGGTGTAAAATTCTACAATCAGATACGCGTGCCATAACCCGCTTGGAAACGAAAGGAACTATTAAGAATAATGTTATTCGAGTGTAGAAAACTAGAGGAACCAACAATTATAGCCCACACACCGTTATAGATACAACCATTGTTATCAAATCTGCTTTCCTGACCATGTAAAGCTTTGATAACTTTAACCCAGAGCATGTTCTTGTGCGATAACAACCTCCAACGCTACTTTTGGAGAAGGACGAGGTTAAAAGCTTTAAGACTAACGATTTTTAAACCGTCATTATCATAAGAAGAGAGTACATTTTTCCATTTAATCCAAGCTAGTTTTCTAGCTTTGTGAGAACCTCCCCAAAAAAAACATTGCACGGGATCTTTCCAAGGAATTTAGAACAGATTCAGGGACCTTGAAGATCGAGAAGTAATATATATCGAAGATACCAAGAATAGCTTTTATTAAGGTGTGACGGCGGATATTAGCCTTCCATGAAGATAACTTCGATTGAAACCTGTCCAATAAAACATGCCAACTCGATGTCAAACACATATTTGAACCAATGGGTAACCCAAGATAAGTAAAAAGAAAGGATCCTAAAGCGCATCCAGAATTACTGGCCATGGAAGAGACATCGACATCCGAAATCCCAATGCCATAAATATTAGATTTTTGAATGTTAATTTTTAAACACGAAGCTAAGTAGAAGACCTGTAAAACATGAATGATATTGTCTAAATCATTAGCATTTCATTCAATAGTGATAATCACGTCGTCGACAAAAAATAGATGAGATATAGTTAACTCATAAGAACCGAATTTGACGCCTCTTATAAGACCCGAGCTAACCGTGGTAAAGAGAGCGTTATGCAACTCCTCCATAACAAGAATAAAAAGAAAAGGCGATAGAGGATCTCCTTGCCTGAGGCCACGTTTGATAGAAAATTCCAAGGTAGAATTACCATTGACGAGAACTGAAGCCCGAGATGAGGATAAACAAGCTCTAATCGAAGAACGCCATTTAGAGCCAAAGCCAAGATTAAGAAGAACAAAATCTAAATATTCCAACTCACCGAGTCAAAAGCTTTCTCAAAATCAACCTTGAAAATTAACGAATTTTTCTTTTTTTTGAACAATTCAACAATCTCACTAAGAATAAGAGGACCGTCAAAAATTTGACGACCAGCTATAAAGGCCGATTGCTCATGACTAACAATCTTCTCAATCACCTTGGCTAGTGTAACACCCCCATTTTTGACATAAAGCAGCGGAAGCTAATTTGGAGTATTACTTCATGGATCAACAGACATAATCATAGAAAATGACTGATAAGAGACGTTTTGGAAAATTTAGTTATCATTCAATATCATATCAGAGTTTTACAAAAGAGGTCCCAAAATTTAAAAACATAAAGTTTGAATGATAACAGTTTAACCATCTTCAAGCCCGTGCCACTTCGTGCCATAGGTTACTCAATTACCTGAGATAAACATGCTAAAAGGGTCAACACAAAGGTTGAGTGAAATTCATAGGTTTTCAGTTATAATAGTTGAGTACAAGTTCAATAGTGGGTTACGTTGTTATATACCCATAAGTGTAATAATTGCAATGAGTACAATTATTATGGAAAACAGTATTATCATGGAAAACAGTATTATTTCCCTAAGCTCATGAATTACATATTTTAATAGAACCGGGAGCCTCTATCCGAAGACATACTGGGAGCTACTACCCAAAGAGATACTAGGAGCTACTACTCAAAGAGATACTGGGAGCTACTACCCAAAGAGATACTGGGAGCTACTACCCAAAGAGATACATGGAGCTATTACCCAAAGAGATATTAGGAGCTATTACCCAAAGAGAGACTGTGATGTCTTATGGGAAAATGGAGGTAACTTAGGCAATAATATATCAGGATACCATATAGTTGGAAAAACACTTGTATTCATAGTTTATAGCATGAATCCCTCACGGGATTTAGAAAACATATAAAGATGGGACTATTCACATTGATGGAACCATATCATATATCAAAATCACTTGTGTTTAATTTGTATAAAACAATTGATCATGTATCCCCCTTGCGGGTTTATAAAGTATTCAAAAGATTTAAAAGCGAGGCTATGAACTCACAGTAATGGATCCATATGAAATTATTGATATTTTATAGAACTAGCATGTATCCCCCTCGCGGGTTTAAAAATATAAAGACTTTAAAAAGCGAGGCTATGAAATCTTACCTTAACAGTATAGGGAAATTTGATTGATGGCAAAAGTATATCAAGTGAAAGTAACGGCTTTGTCACACAACCTGAAGTAATATGTCAAGTCTTAGTGTGATAGTTTATCTTTCAAAACTTCATAAAGTTTAACATATATCTTTGATTTATTAAATTATGGAAATATTGTATCGCTGTTCGGGCTATCATAATCCAGAGGCCATGTAGTATCGTTTGAGGAGCCAGGGCACTTTAAATCGTAAACCTAGCAAACTCGTCAAAACGAAAACTCAAATGAAACCCTTCATATGAAATTCCCTAGTAACGTGATACGATAAGATTTTAAGTTTCTTCAAAAGTTAGTTGATGATAATTTATGTTAAATATATAACGAAATAATGCGTCGATTTATGATTAATAACGATAAATGTGTTGGGTTTTAATAAAATCAAGTTTTATATATATTTTTATAATTTATATAAAAATATAATATTTTATATTTTCAAGTTTACAAAAATGGCAATATAAACCCTTGGTTTATAACTTTTACAACTTTAGTCCTTTATATATAAAATATATATAATATATAATTTAAACTTTTAACTTTGAAACATGGCAAAATAGGTCCTTATAGTTATAACTTTAGAATAATGACATTTTCAGCCCCTTTAGTTATAAATTTTAGAAAGTTATGATATATACCCCTATGCATGGAAATATTTGCAAAACAAGTCCAAAAAGTCATGCAAGCTTATTTTAGGATTCCAAACGATATTTGCAGGTTATAGCTTATTAGAATAAGCTAAAATAAGATGTTCTAACATAACAAAAGTTTAGAAAAAGGATTCGTTAGCTAAAAAATCAAAACGGGTAGTTTTTAGGGTTTTAATCAAAAACGCATGGGTTTGAGGATTCAAGGCTTCAAACAAGAGTTTATATATGATCTTAAGAGTATTATGAACATTTTAATACATAATATAAGCTTATGGAACAAGATCTTAGGCTTACTTGAGCTAAAATGGGTCGAAATGGGGTTTTCAGGTTCGTACGCCTAATAACGACTTCAAGGCTTCGTTTTTCTTGCTTTTTGGCTTCTATTATGAGTTTATGGACTTCACTTGATCCTTCTTGGTATGAGTTAAGACTCCATTGTTGTATTTGATGAATTTTGAGGTGTGATTTGAATGGTTGCTTGGTTCGGCTATTTATAGGGTTCAAGGAGCCTTAGTGCCCAAGTTTTCTTGAATGATTAGTGTCATAGCTAGTTAAGGTGATTCATGGAAGCTAGCATGATGAGTAATGAGAGCTAGAGGTGTAGATTTGAATGGTGGAGGGGTTTTGGGGGTCACGGCTAGAAAGGGGTGACAAGGTGGTGATGTAGCAAGCTTGGTGGCCAAGAGTTGAAAGGGAGGTGCTTGTAAGCAGCTTGGAGACATAAGGGTGAGGTCATGGAGGTGCTAGGATGGGTGCTTGGTTTAAAAATGGGTCAAAAAGGAAGAAAAAGGGTCACGGGTTGGTTTTGGTCTCGGTTAGGGTTTTTAGGTTTTAAATTCGAGTTAGGGTTAGTGTTTAGGATAGATTTAGGTTTAGGATTAGTGTTAGGATTAAGATTTAGTGATTAGGATTAAGGTTTAGGGTTTAGTTTTAGGTTTTAGGGTTTAGTTTTAAGTTTAAAGTGAAATTAGGGTTTTAGGGTTTCGTTTAGGGTTTAGGGTTTTAGATTAGGTTTTAGAATGATTTAGGGATTAGGTTTAGGGCTTAGAAGTCATGTATTAAGTGCTTGTACCTTGTGTTAAAGTGGTGGTAAGAAACTAAAATGAATTTGGAGGTAAAATGACCTAGTTTGACTTTCTTGCATTATTGACTTGTACATTAAGCTTTAGAAAGTTGTAACTTGATTTAGGAGGGAAAAGATATTCAAATGTGGTGTATTGATACTTGTACACATGCTTTAAAGGCTTGTACATTCATTTTATATGTATACATTACATATAATTAGGGTTTTGATATAAACGTTAACGTTTAATGCTTGTTTTGAAATAACGTTTTGAAAAGTACGTTAAATGGATAATGTACTTGGTAAAATGATATTAAGATATAGACTTGACATATTAGGATGTTTACATGATATAAACATAGATAGAGATGGCATTGGTAGAGGTTGCGTGAGCTCGTTTACTTTAGAAATGTAAACTAGGTTACATAATGGAATGGAATAAAAACGAAAAAATATTCCCGTGAAAAAGGTTGTACTTAATATAGTAAGTAGATATTACATTGATGAAAATACTAGAAAATTACGGGTTGTTATAGTCTCCTAACCTTACAGAAATCTCGACTTGCTAACATAAGTGGCTATATCGGCTTTCATGTTGGGCCACCAATATAATTTCTTCTTGTCTTGGTACATCTTGTCAGAACCCGGATGAACAGAATATTTTGACTTGTGGGAATCATGCATAATCAGAGTTCTTAGATCACCATAGCACGACAACCAACTTCTGTTATTCAAACATAGTGTTCCGTTAGCATGCGGTTCCAACTTTTCTTTTCTATGATTTTCTGATTCCCTTGAAGTATCAACCAGCATACCTCCCACATCTTCAGCCTCGAGGTTTTCTGGTTTTCTTGCCTCAGTCTGAGCTTCCAAAATTTGCTTGGGAAGATCCAAAGCCAATAGTCATAACTAAGGCTCGGACACGTAATGGCTTAATTCATTCTTTTCTGCTTAAAGTATAGCCACTACATTTACTTTCCCCGGGCGATAACGAATCTCACAATCATAATCACTGAGAAACTCTAACCAACGACGTTGCCTCATGTTCAACTCCTTCTAGTCAAGGATATTTTGTAAACTTTTGTGATCAGTGAACACGGTACATTTTGTTTCTTACAAATAGTGTCTCCAAATCTTTAGAGCGAACACTACTTCTCCTAACTCCAAGTCATGAGTTGTTTAATTCTTCTCATGAATTTTTAGTTGTTGTGATGCGTAAGCAATCACCTTCTCATTTTGCATTAAGACATCACCTAATCCTTTATGCGAAGCATCACAATAAACAATAAAGTCTCAAATATACTTCGGGTAAAGCCAAGATAGAGATTGCACATAACACGCTTCCCTTTCAATAGTTGGAAAGCTGCTTCTTGTTTGTCACCCCAATCAAACTTGACCTTCTTATGGGTTAGCTTGGTCATTAATTTGCTGATCTTTGAGAATCATTCAATGAATCTTCAATAATAACCGGCAAGACCTAAAAATTGACGAATCTCAATTGCAGTCTTAGGAGATGCCTAATCTTTAATAGACTCGATCTTGGCGGGATCCACATAAATGCCCTTACTGTCAATCACGGTGACGTGGAATATGAGGAATGTTACTTTGGGAAATCAAAATTTCACACCTTAGAAAATTGGCCATACAACTCCTCCTTCTTAGGCATCTCTAAGATTAATAACTTAAGATTCTCCTCGTGCTTGTGCTTAGTCTTTGAATAGATCAGAATATCGTCAATAAAGTCAATCATGAATTTGTCCAGATATGGTTTGCACACCCGATTCATGAGGTCCATAAATACAGCCGGTGCGTTAGTCAAACCAAATGGCATAACTTGAAATTCATAATGTCCATATTGAGTTCTGAATGCGGTCTTCGGGATGTCTTCTTCATGAACTCTCAACTGATGATAACCCGACCTCAAGTCGATCTTCCAGTAGACACTCGACCCTTAAAGTTGATCGAACAAATCATCAATCCTTGGTAGCGGATAACGGTTCTTTACTGTTAGCTTATTCAATTCCTGATAATCAATGCACATCCGGAACGATCTATCATTCTTCTTGACAAACAAGACTAGAGCTCCTCAAGGTGAGGAACTGGGTCTTATAAAACCTTTGTTGGAAAGTTCTTGTAGTTGATCCAACAATTTTTTCATCTCGGACGGAGCTAATCGATAAGGCGCCCGTGCTACAGGTGCAGCACCAGGTACCAAATCAATTTGAAATTCCACTTGTCGAGTTGGTGGAGTACCCGGCAAGTCCTCGGGAAAGTCTTAAACAATTGGTACGTCTTTAAGTTGCTTCTCCTCCGAGTTATCTTCAGCCTTCTTCGTAGTAATATGTGCCAAAAAGACTTGACATCCTTTTAGTAAATATTTCCGAGTTTTGGTTAACGAGATGATGTTTAATCGAGACTCGTGTCCGTTGTAGCTTCTGTCACCACGAACAATTAAGATTTCATTTCCAAAGGGGATACGAACGATCTTCTCGTCACAGACTATTACAACATGATATTTTGATAATCAGCCCATGCCAATTATGACGTCAAAACTACCAATCTCTACGGGCATTAAATCAATGTTGAATGGATGATTCAGAAAATTCAAAGTGCAACCCCGTATAAGTGTATTAACCCAAATTATTTTACCGTCATCTAACTAGACGTCATAACCATGGTCTAGTGTAGTTGGGATGATATCAATCAAAGAACTAAATGCAGCAGACATGAAACTCCTATCGGTACCAGTATCAAATAAAATCAAAGCATAATGGTTGTTTATGATGAACATACCCGTAACGACATTGAAGTTCAGGTTTGTCCCTGCAGTGCCCACAGCATAAGCCCTTGCCACAGCATTACCATTCCCAGCTTGATTTCCCTGATTCTTATTCTTTAACTTTGGGCAATCCCTATTATAATGGCCTTGAGCTACACACTCAAAGCAAGTGAGAACCCTTTGATTTTCCCCTGGAGCTCTCTGGTTGTTGGCAGCAACAGGCTAGCTTCTACAGTCTCGGGCCAGATGGCAAGTCCTCTTACGATTGGTGCACTTGGGAGCACACTGCCCATCGTGATAATAATTGCATTTAAGGCACAGAGGTTTAGATCCCCCGTACACTTTCTTTTCCTCAGGCCTAGCAGTATAGGCCCTTGCCACATTATGCCTTTTGAAAGGCTGCTGTTGGTTCTGGTTGTTCCTTGAAGTGTCATCAAGTTTTCTTTTGTTTTCAACTTGATGGTCAGCAAAACTACAAATCTTTTGATCCATTAGTTCAGTGGCAAACTCAATGGCATCCTGCATTGTCTTTAGCTTGGAAGCCATCGCACTTCCCTGAATCATGTCGGGAAGTCCTCCGACATACTTCTTGACCTTATCTGATTCCTCGGGAAACATTCTCGAACACATCAGTGCCAACTCTTGAAAACGTTGGTTTAACTCAACACATCAGTACCTTTAACCTTTAGGTTCCACAGGTCAATCTCTAGCTTTTTGATTTCTCCTCTTGGACAATATTTGGCGGTCATCATCTTCTTTAATGTTTTCCATGGCATTTCGTATGCAGCATCATGACCAACAGTCTTGACGTGGGAATTCCACCACGTCAAAGCACTGCCAAAAAGAGTGCAAGTAGCAAACTTGATCTGGCATGCGACGGTGCAGTTGCTAATATGGAATACAAACTCCATCTTCTCAAACCACTGAGTTAAACTAACAACTCCTTCAGTACCCTTAAAATTTAAGGGTTGACATTTGAGGAAGTCACTGTAGGTGCACTCATGAGCAGCTCGCTCTGTCCTTCTACTACCAGTTCTCGAATCATGGTTGTCATCACCATTTCTACTGGTTCTGTTTGCTTCAATTTCTGCCAATGCATCAGCAACTCCTTGGGCTATTAATTGCTTAATAGTCGCATTAGTCATAGGGGCGGTGGTTGTTGCGGCGGTTCTCTTTGGCGGCGTTTTCTTCAAATCATAAGAAAATATAACACACGTTAGATTTCATACAATCATAAACGCGACATGACATATGCACAATAAATAAAATGAGATCACATCACTGATGACATCAAATAACGTTACTTTTATAGCATCATTTATCCCATGTAAATAACCCATTTTGTATAATTATTGCAAAAAATTGTTACTTAATCGTTTGTATTTAAGAATTGCAGTAATTATGGAGTAATTGGTGAAGATTAGCATAAAGGCACGCATTCTGGAGCTTAAACAAATACATTTGAAGATTATTGTTCTGACATCCAATACACCATATCCATCAAGGAAGATACGGCGTATTTGTGCCTGCACTTCACTAAAGACCACAAGGGATCAAGGATCAATACGCCGTATCCAGAGACGTCTATACGCCGTATTCAAGTTATGGTAATAAAATATCCCGGAAGATATCGAACGTGGTCCCTACTCTAAAAAACCCCCAATACGCCGTATTGACCTCAGTCAATATGTCGTATCGACCAAATTCCAGACCTTATAAATAGAAAACCTAAAAATGGGGTTTAAGTATGCTAAATCATATTTTCGATACATAAACCATAAAAGTCAATTTTCAGAAGAGAAGAAGAGCAGAAGAGGTCTTGCAACGTAATTAATTCCATTGGAAACAACTTGTAATCTCCTATACTTTTGTAATCGTTAAGTTTTTGGTATCATTTGTTAACTCGGTTAGTTTACCTTGGCTAAATTATTACTTTTGTATTCATTATGACGTTTGAAGGCTAATACCTTCGGGTATTAGCCATTATTATGAAGATCTGAATGTTTGGTTTGTTTATCTCGATTGCTTAATTTATCGTTGATTGCTTGTTTATGTTTATCAGTTTATACTTGTTTACGTGCTTTTGTATGCGACCTATCATTCATCTGGATCTGTTGATATGGAACAAGTAATCTAGATGCAAGGATGGCTCTCCATATAGTGATTTATACATCTAGACCAATATGATCACAAATAATAACATATCTTTGTCTTTAGATTGCGAGCTTAGTTGGACCGGCATGTGACGCTTGGGATCAACGAGTATGTTCTCAATTAATTGGTAAAGACTTGGTTAGTGGACTACTAGTGTATGAATTGCGTTTAAGCAGTAAGTGGGTAAAGTCTCTATGAGCTAGGGTTTAACAAGATCACCGTTGCTTTAATCCCTAAGATAGATTATAATCAGCAAATAAGGACGCTTTATGCGGATACGTTTAATTGTGACAGAATTCTTTGTATCTAGGTCTTAGGAAGAAGTACCGCCTAAGTCTTAAGAATGATATGCCACCTCGACATAAGTAATCATTGCACTAAATAAACAAACCAACATTCTAATTGGATTAATAATGGTTAATACAGTTTTCTTATATTTGGCTAGACCGCTCTTTTATCTTCTGTTAATTTGCTTGCGTGTGTTTTAGTGTCTTAAGTTGATTTTAGTCACCACAAAACCCTTGCCAGTCTCTCAGGTTGAAAACCCCCTTATCTGTTAGATTTAGGATTAACATAGGTTTAGCATAGGTTTAACATAGAATAGAATTAACTTAGTTTAGATAACCAAAATATTAATAAATTAAAAGATTGTTTCTCGCTCTTAGTGATCGACACCCAACTTACCACGAAACTCCCATCAGGACTCAAAGTGCAAACAATAACATATATAACTTCAAGGGCTACCTGCCAACCCCTAAAAGTTATACACCATAAGGACCAAGTTTGCAATATACATATATAACTTGAGGGGTTCTTTTTGCCACTTTACCAAACTCTAACCCTTATAACACAAAAACAAACAGAACAACACTTCCCGCCATAACCAAAACCCAAAGCCCGTGACCCTCCTTCCTCCCTCTTACCCTGCAACCCCTAAATCCTCCAATGGATAATACCCTCACCCCCTCTCCACTAAAACCCTAGTCAAAAGTTACATTGCCACCTTGGCAATCCCATTGAAAAAAAGCTAAAGATTGAAGGGATGAGATCATTGGATTCGGGCTCCAAGCAAAAAGGATGGCTCAGATTGAGCTTGGTTTTTCTCTCAGCAAACAAACACAAGTGACACAATGCAAAGAAGCACACTCAGCTTATATAAAGAAAAGAAGACATAGAAGAGGAGGAGTTGTTTTTAATCTAGTGTAATTTTTAGTTTAAATTTACTTTAAAATGTCTTAATTCATGTTAAGCTATTGTCTTTCACTTCCTGCTTTGTACTTTTAATATTAATGCAATTCAAGTTTTAAAGTATTCTTAAATTTTGTCTTATTATTATTAAGTTTTACTGTTTAATACACTGTTTTGATAAGCTCTAATAAGCTTACTAAAGCTCTTTTACTAATTCATGTTTTCTTAAAAAGATTCTATAAAGTTACTGTTTCAATAAGAAGTAATTTGAGTTTCAAGCTTTTGGATGAATAAGCAATCAAGGATGGCTTATTGGTTTAGAGCTTATTGGTAAGCTATATGTGTTTCATGAGCTGGTTTGGGTGTTAAGCTATTGACAAAAGCTAAGGACCTTTGTAAGATCTTCTTTTTTATTTTTTTTTATTTTAAGCTCACTTCTAAGCTGTTACTGTTCAATAGCTTATTATGTTATTCTGTGCTTATTTCTGGATTACTTATGCTTAATTTATCTTTAAATTACTTAATCGATCTTGTTTAATGCTTTTTATAATCTGTATTAGCTTAAATTTGTATTTTTAGTCCTTAAAGGGGTGTTTGGCATAAGACCCAAAATGGGTAAATCTGGCATTTGCTTTGGGTTGAGGTACTAAGACTGTTTTAACTAGCTAAAATATGGTGTAATTACTAGTCTTTTATAAGCTTTCATGGTTTAAATCCTTAAAGTTAAGTTTAATTTAGCTATGGTTTAAGTCTGTGAAAATTTTGGTTTCTAGAATTGCTTATTTGGATAGTTGGTTAAAGTTAGTTATAAAGCCTCATTTTCATATCTATTTTGAGTGTTGCTATGCATTAGTTATAAGCTAAGAGTGCCTGCAATTGTTGCACTTGTTTTAGCATTCTTCTGTCATTTCCACCTAGCAGTTGATAAGTCCCATTTTTAAGCCATAAATTAGATAAGCTAAAGTGATTTTTAGATCCTGAATTTTGGTGCACAAGCTCATTACATAGCTGACTTAATCTATTCGAGCTGGCTAGTCTTTTAGTCTAGCCTATAGTAGCTTAAAATTAACCCTGCATTTTGGCTTTGTCTTTTTTAAATCAAACACTCAGCAGCAACTGAGTGACAAAGGCTTTTTCATAAGCCTTTTTGAAAGCTTATTTTTGTTTCAAATTAATTTTGAATTGGTTATCCTTGTAGCTTTGTAGCTAATATTTTCAGAAATATAAGCCCTTTTTCCTCAAGATTCCATCTTCAGGCTTATTTTTAAGCCCAAAAAGTGACCCAAAGGGCTGTGTGTTGACAGGCTTTACCCATTTTCACCCATTTTAATTATTTTGCTTATTTCAGTTTGTTTCCTTTTCAATCTAGCTTATTTGAGTTTAAATTAGCTTATTGGGGTTGTTAGAACTTAGTTCAGCTTATTTGTAGCTTATTTGAGCTTAAATTGAATTTGTCAAAAGTCTCAAAAGTCCCCTGGTGCTGAGCTTTCAAAAAGCCAATTTCTGGCTTATTTGGTGGTTTTAAATTTGTGCTTTTTGTTCTTATGTGCTTATTATGTATGCTTATGTGCTTGTGATTGCTTATTTGCCTTTTTCTTTAGCTTAATTTGTCTAAAAATCCTTAGGAAAAAGTTGTTTGTGCCTTTTGTGCATTCAAGCAATCTGTCTGTCCTAGCTTTTTTCTAGTAGCTTTTCCTTGCTTATTTTTCTTTCAAAATTCTCTTTGATTGTTGTTTTGTATAGAGTTTTGGCCATGCTTTTTAGTTTCATAAGTCATTAAGCCTCAAGTGTTTGTCTAGTTGCTTAAAAATAAGCCCCAAGTTGCCCTATTGTTTGTTTTGCATATATGTTTTGTGTCAGATAGCTTTTTAGCTTTTCTAAGCTTATTTTGAATTCATTTAGCTTAATTTCATATGTATTTGCTTATTAGGATTAGATTATTATAATTTAGCTTATTCTCCTTTTTAAAAAGAAAAAAAGCCATTAAGCTTATTTAAGCATTTCTGTCTGTTTGTTTAAGCTGTTTCCAGCTTATTTATTGCTTTTCATAAAAAGTCATAGTTGAGAAAAATGCTTATTTTTATGTGCTTTATAAGTTTGTAAATTTTTTTTTTGAAAAGAAAATAAATAAATAAAAGGGGAAGGAGGGAAGTCAAGGGTGAGCCAAAGCTCGAACCCTCGACCTCGACCTCCCTCAACCCTCATAAACCAACACCTCTACCGCTGTGCTACAATAGCTCATCCGGTAGAAATTGGGTTGGTTTATTATTTAAGGGTTATTTGGCCCATAAGCTATCAGCCCCTTTTGGGCTTATTACACAACTTATTTGATAAGCTGTGTCAGTTTTTTTATTTTTCATAGGACCTTTATACCTTTGACTATTTTGTGTAATTTTTACATATTTTTTTATAACATTATATATTTTTTATAAATTAATTTTTTATTTGAAAAACTTAAAAAAATTCATAAAAAATAAAATAAAAGTCAGAAAAATACAAATCTTTAATTTTTTTTTCTTTTATTGTATATCTTCTAGGAAAAATAAATTTACATACGTAGGGTCATTTTTTCAAAAGTTCATTTTTTAAAGAACGAGATTTGAACCCGTTCTTGTTTTGACTCGTTTTTAGTCTTAATCAACTCCATTTTTGATCTAGTTTTTTTAACTTCGTTTTTAGTCACTTAGAACACATTGAAAGTGAAAAATCCATTTAGGGATTAAAATTGAATAATTTAGGTTTTTAGAACTCGCGTTTTTATGTTTTCGTCTACGTTTTTAGATTTAAATCATTCTAGCTTTTGTTTTTAGGTTTTCTGTAATCGTTTTTGCATTTTTAATAGTAATAGAAAAACCAATCATATCCTCATTCAATTCAAACATTGATTATCAATTCGTTATTCGATTTTCAATTGCACACCTCGTTGGGACATAACGACCCGGGAAATCAAACTTTCGGTTACATATATATTTTATTTGGTGAATTCTTAACCAATCCTTGGCTAAAGGAATTTGGTTGATTGTTTGCCTATATTATATATATATATATATATATATATATACTATTGACGAATCATGTTTGCTTATGACTGCATGTGAATTAGTATGTAGATCCTAATAATATTGCTTCTTGTTGATGTGTGTGCATGTTTAGACTCTAGAACACTAGCAACTTAATTGTTGTAATGATACCTAGAGCAACATGATTGTGTAGAAAGGATTCCATCAGTAATAGTCTTCATACTACCTTACCCATCTATGGATGATCCCTTTTAAGTATTTTAATGCGCGTCTATCCCCCTAGAGGCCTTGTAATAGTCTTCATACTACTTTACTTGTGCATTGCTTTAGTAGGATATCACGTAGACGACGTTTTCGTGTAATTCGTCATGCTTCTAGGAAATACTTATGTATACATCACAAGTGTGACAAAGCAATAGAGTTAGGAGAAGCTTACTAAGGATTATGCATGATTAAGTAAACAATACTCTTTTATCATACGAATTCTCCACATTAGATTAGTTTAGTTAATTAGTTAATTAGATAATCAGTTTAAAACAAACCACCTTAAAACCCGAGATTTAAATTTCTTTCATTAAAATATTAAAAAGACAAAAATAATATTCTCTCAACCTTTAGACCTTAGTTACGTTTAGTTCGACCTTCACACGCTATTCTCCAAGAGAACGATAACAACCCAGAGCTTTGCCTATACTACACTGCCTAGGGAGTTGTAAAACTTAGTGAAGTTTTGCGACCTCATAAAACGCCTTCTTCACTGATTCACTTACGTTAGTGTGCTCGACCTTTATTAACAACCATTCCTTGAAGGAATAGCCCCTTGGTTTAGGCCTGCTTTCATCCTTTTTATGTTGCTGGGTAGCAACATCTTCTTGGGCTAAGGTGCCTCCGTGTAACCTTGGGATAGAATTGTCATCACACCATTCTCCATACCTACTATCCTAAATTAAATCGTCGACTTTGCTACTCCTCTGTCTTACTAAGAGGATGTCAGGAAATGATAAATCTTTCCCCTATGCTTCTTCTTTTATCATCAAGGTAACAGTACAAATATTTTAAAGTTCCCTACTCATCAACCCCATAGATGTCGTTCCCCCCATTACATAACCTCATAGAGGGGTTACAAGTATTCCATACTTTGAATGTTCCATCGCATTCTTGTTTAACGGGTCTGCAGAAATGCATGTTAGGCATGTTTGCCTCAGGTTTCATAATCCTTGCCTTCTTGTTAAACGTTCCTGCATATCATCATTGTTAAGTGTTTTGTCATTTTGATTATGCAGGTTGTTAGATTTCTCAAATTTTAGACATAATGGGGACTCGTATGAGAGTGTATCACTACTAGTATCTAAGAGTTTAGAAGGCTCTTCATATTGAATTAAATTTACCATATAAACCTTCTTTACGGGAGTTGTGAAATTATGAGTTTTTCCACTCATATCAAAAGTAACTCTATTATCCCCGATTCCTAAAAAAATTCTTTATTGAAAATGTTAATCTCGGCATGAATGGTTGCTATGAATGGTCTACCAAGAATCATGGTTCCATTATGCATTTTTAACATATCGATAACTACGAAATCCAAGGGAAATAAGAACTTATCGATTTTAACCAAGACGTTTTCCACTATTCCTATTAGGGCTTTCTTTGTCATATCATCCATTTCAACTAGCATGTCGGTTTTTTTGAGGTTAGCTAGTTTTAAATGTTCAAACATTGATTTAGGCATGATATTAACGCTTGCACCTAAGTCTGCCATAGCATATAAATTCAAACTACCAATATTGCAAGGAAGAGTAAAACTTCTTCGATTTAACTCCTTTGGTGGTAGTTGGCATGGCATGACTCCTGATGGAACAACATCTTCTTTATGAGCAACCTGTACATGATCAACAATGAAAGATACTCCATGATGTTTGTTAGTTTCATTAGAAGATGTATCGTCAATTGGGGCATCATCTTTGGCGAAAACCGCCTTGCATTGGTTAACTGATGAATTGGGTACTTCATTAGTAGCCTTAGCATGAAACTCTTTTGTTAGATGCTCGATATGAGTTTCAAGGTTTTTAAGGGATACGATTTGGTTCGTGTGTCATCTCTGTGTTTTCCTGAAGTTTCTTTACCTATTCTTCCATTTCAGCTCTCCTTCGTGCTGATTCCTCAAGGTGCTTGGTCATAAACTCCTCTAAGCTAAACCTTTTTTCACAAAAAGGTGGGCGATTATCGACACATGTGTAGTATCCTGGCGGACCCACATAGTATTTAGCCTCGTTTCCACTGTTGAAAGGGGGAGAGCGTCCAAATTCACCATAATTCACCTCTTTTACACTATTAACTTCCTCATTAAGAGGGCATTTCTTTTCAAGATGCGCTCCTCTACAAGTTTGGCATCATACTTGAATAGCATACACATTTTCTTTTAGCTTTTTCATATCTTGACCAAGGCTATCTAGCCTGCTTACGATAGTAGTGATTCCTTCAGAGTTATTACTGCTAATCACATTCCTGCTAGATGAACCGTCATGCCACTTTTAAGAGTGGCCAGCCATAGTCTGGATTGTTGTTAAAGCTTGAGAAGGTGTCATACCAGGAATTGGCCCCTACGAATCTAGCAATTGGCGGTTCATGGTGCCCAAGTATTCACATTCTGATGGCTATTAATGTCGTGAGTAGGGCTCTTCTAAAGCAGGTCATTGTACCGTTCCCATGCTTGGCACAATGTCTCATCACATTCCTGCTTGTAGTTGCGGATTTATTCAAACTGCTTCGCGGTCTTGGATGGTGGACATTACCTTTGGATCTTTTTTAAGAAGATCCCAGGTGTTGACAGTTCCTTGGGTTAGTTTGTCCACCTACCTTTTAGCGGCTCCAATGAGTATGATGGGGAAAACACATAGCATAAATGCGTCGTGTGTCACTACTGGAATGTTTAACAAATAACGATGTCTAAAACCCACTCAACATGCTCATGAGCATCGTCATTTATATTCTCAGAAAAGGTATCTTCCCTCAATTCGTGCATGAATTAACTCTTGATCTCGAAATTGACATTACCCCCAATCCCTGGTTTAACCACGCCCGGTGCCTCGTTCCCTCGAGTCAATGCCATGTATAGCTCCATAGTGAGAGTATTGATGTCTACCTCACCCATAATGTTTCCTGAAAGATTAACAAAAATTAGAACAAAAATAAAATAAATAAATACAAGAAATCAAATTATAACTAATTTTAGCTCCCTAGCAGCGGCGCCAAAAACTTGATGCGTAAATTTTTTTGAATAATTTATTACAACTTTTAAATTTATAAAACTCGTCTACCTATGTCTACACGCACTAACGGGCAGAGAACCCGGTCGTATGTAGTGTAGGATTGGTAAATCTGAGGTCGTCCCAAAAGCAAAGTTGTTTTAGTTTTAATTTGATAATGTCACAGGTTTGATAAGGGTTTGAAAGAGAATTTCAAATCTTTAACAGGAAATGAAATACGAGAAATGATTGAGATAAATACCGTCAGGGAGAAAGGCGTGCTAACCTACTTATTCCACTACAAATGTTATGATACATTTTTCTGGTGCTATGTCTAGATATTGTTTAATTAGTGGTTCTAATATCAACAGACCTGAATTGCCATTCAAAGTCTGTCCTATTCTTCCTGTGATCCTAATTCCTTGTAAGTCACGATGGTAGGGTATCTAAGTTGTAGTGATTAAACCCAAACTAACCTAAAGACATGTCTATAACCTAAGATAGATTATAAAGCCCCTCTAAAAGAGTTCCTGAGCTTTTTAAGTATTTAATGCGACAAAGGAGGTAATTAGGCAAATTCCTACACTAGGGATATATGCCAACTTATCTTAGTACCCTGTTAATTCTAAGTTCAACATGCCAGCCTAATAAGAGGACTAACAGGATCTAAACCTCCCTTAATACTATCAAAACTCAAGGATTAATGACAGGTAATAATGATATCTATTTTACAATAAATAAACAGGAAACAATAATCATAACATAAGCAAATTCATAACTTGGCCAACACAAAAAGTTCTTAGCCACCCATAGCAACAACATAGTAAGAAATCACAAAGGAAATCATGGATTGATAAATCATAATTCTTACAGGATTCGTTATATGAATGATTAATACAAAAAGTAAGTAAAGTGACTTCTCCCTTAGACTTGTGGTGGAGTTCTTCAGCCTTTTGAAGCTTCAGTCGCCGCTTGGTACTCCTGTGTGAAGGTGATGTCGAATGTGAAGGAATGAGGGCTTTATTTATAGTATTCATTTCAGTTATGGTGTAAGTGATGTACATGGTTACGCCGTAACTATGCTGATGTGGGCTTCCATGATGCATGCTTAATATGGGTTACGGCGTAACTAAAGAGTCTTAGTTACGCCGTAACTATGACTAGGATCTGGTATCACTCTTCTTGCGTGGCAAGCTATGACGTAACTGTGATGAAGCAGTTATGCTGTAACCATGGTGATGACCATGCTTGCCTTGTATGAGCTACGGCGTAGTTCCTGCGGGGAACAACCCTTAGTTGGATCTAAGTATTCTTTTCAATTTACACATTTTTTCATGTCCAATACCCGTGTCTCTTCTCCAATGCCTCTTATTTTTTTCCTGTAAACACAATAAGAAATGATATTAAGTATCATTTTCAGGCATTTATACAATAATTACAAGAAGTTTGATACTAAAAAGTATTAACCTAATTGAGATGCTATCCACTTAGTAATGCTTCTCTAATTCTATGAATTTTGTCTTAATTTTATTGTCTTTGTCACACTATGATGTTATGTGTATGTAAAAATTTTTTCCCAAAATCATGAACGAATTACACAAAACCCCGTCAACTAATATTCTGTTAAGCAACTCACAAGTAAGGTATTTTTGAAACAATTACAAGCCTCTAAAGTAATTACCACATTAAAATAAGATAAAAGGATCATCCTATATGGTAAGGTAAAATAAGATTGTTACCAATGAATCCTTTCTACATAATCATTACGCTAGGCATCGACGCAAGCAATTAAGTAACTAGTGTTCTGAGCCTAATTATGCACACACATCAACCAAAAGCAATATTATTAAAAGATCTACATACTAATTTCATATACAATCATAAGCAAACATAATAAGATCCAGGCCAACAAGTTAATAATAAGCGAAGAACAATTATCAATTAACGCTAAGACATATTGAAAGATTAAATGATAATGTACTTCACTTGATTAAAACATGGAGTAATAGGTGGTTACAAGAGGGTTTGAGAACCCTAAAAATGACCTAAAAGCTGATATACTTCGTTCTTCTACGAATACCAAAAGTTCCATGCACCCAAGAATAAGGAAAATATATAGGATAATAGTCGCGACGGCATCGGCTAAAAATTCCTGAACGTCGCGCCTCGCTGAAACTTCTTAGGGTTTCTTTAGTCAGCTATTTGACGTCGTCTTCAAAAGTCCTTGACGTCGTCCCTTTAGACTTTGACACCGTCACATGTGTTTGATGACGCCGTCTCCACGAACGGTAATCCATATCATCTGCAAATTCTGTGTAGAGTTGTATTCTTGTTCGTTTTCTTCCCAAAATAATCCATGTCACTTATGCGTTGCGTGTAGATCCATAAAATTTCCATCTAAGTCAGAAAATACAAAAGAGAAACAATTAAGCACGTATTTTAATGCTTTGTCACACAAATGTAAAAAAATTTCATTGATAAAATTGATTTAGGAATAGTCCCAAAATACCGATGTTTAAAATTGTTCAAATTTGTTCCGGCGAATTCGTTGTTATTAATATGCCAGGGAACCTTACGAGAAGATGATCCATGTAGACCATTTCATTGCAACTATAATATTCATGCTTAAAATTGATGTTTTTCAATGAGGAAATTCATAGGAATTAGGATGATAGACTTATGTTTGATGTAGAAAGGGAAACAACGACACCCTAAGGTCCTTATTGAAAAGGTTTACGTAACATACTCTATCCAAGATGATGAATCCTTTAATCTCCTCGAAATAGGAGATGATTTATTTTCCTATGAATCCCCTGCATGTTTACAATTTGAGCAATGCACTCGATCCTGTGATGATAAGATTGTAGATACCCTTGACTCAAATGATAATATGCAGGAACCTTAAGCTAAACACGAGAATGTCATGCCGATTCCAAATTTACACAAAATAACATCAAGATGGCATGTGTGTAAACTTGTTCGGGTATTCTATGATGATGGATGTGGAAATGATTACGAGATTGGCCTACATGTAATCCTGAATCAAGCTTTTGTACTGGATACGAAGATATTTATGAAAAAGGGGAACATGGAATGCTCGAGCAATGGATGTGTTTTCAGGACCATAAGAGACATAATGTGAAAGGGAATTGTATTAAATATGTGAAGATTTCTTCAGGTACGATACTAAGCATCAGAATATTTGATGCTAAACCGAGCAGAAGATACTATGAGTGGGTTTCCTCAAACATGTGAGTTTGATGGATGATTGGAACACCGTCAAGAACAAAAAAAGTCTGATAACCCTTATAGGCACCACCAAGAGGCACCACCATGAGTATCCTACTAATTCGTTCTATCCAAAATTTACACAAAAGCATCAATACAATAGGATCTTTTGCCTAACGAAAGGTGCACCGAAAACCATAATACCTTTGATTACAAGAGCACCTCAAATCCAAGCATGCCCTAGCTCCTAGGGAGGATACTGGCCCATTTCCTTAAGAAGATCAAATGTTGAACGTAAAAACCTACTTTGGTGATTCCTCGCAGTCACAACCTAATAAACCTCGCCCTTATGACTATTCATTCAAAGAATGGTTGAAGGTAAAGATATGGCATACTAATGTTACTAATTCTGTTCAGGACTTAGTACTCAACGAATGGGTGCTCGATAGTTTTGATGTTGAGGGAGATTATGCCAATAAGTTTGATGACCCATATTCAAGAAGGTTTGATGAGTACAAGAAAGTATTCAACAACGAGGTAGAACAGTTGTCAAATGAATACATATTAAGAGTAGGGAAGAAGGGGCATGTTTTAGATGATGTATGGGAGAAATGTGAACAATACCACGATGGAGCAATTCATGCATGGCACGATGAAAGGTTTGAGAAAGATGAACTATGGAAAAGCGGTATTAAGAAGACAGACTATGAACCACCTTTTGTTAATACTAAAACCTTTAATATCAAAAGGTATTCTTTCAGAGGGAGGAAGGAGTTTAATTTGTATTACTAAACAATTAGATGACGCTTTACCTTTAGGAAGAGCAAACGGATCGAGATTCATGGAAATGATCAGGAATGAGTTGGACGGATGAGGAAGAGTCTAAAAGGAGACGTAGCCTTATCTTAAGTCTAACTTAAAGACTCGTTAATAAACAAAAGTGCCTGTTGGGAGACAACTCATCTTTTACAAATAAATTTCATTTAAATTTCTACATATTAGTTGGTTTGTATGTTTCTTACTTGGTTTTGCAGGTCCTAGCATCAAGAAGTTGGAATTCGAGGTTACCTTGACTCGTAATCATGTGGTAAAAATATTGCTGTTTGCAGCAATTACGGCGTAACCCTCTTAGTTATGCCGTAACCATTAAACATACGGAGTAATCTTTTCCATGATTACGCCGTAACTGGTTTTAATCAAAAATTTAAAAATATTTTACCACATGGTTACGGTGTAACTCAACTCATAGTTATGTCGTAACTCCTTCCTGAAAAACCTTAATTATGTTCGAAACTTTTACAAAACCATGTATAATTAAATGAACTTTGTTGGTATGTTCTTTGGGAACCCTCACGAGACTTCACTCGTCCACTTGGGTATACGCTAAATGCAACCGTGATTCCTACGAAAGTGAGTTAGGTTTTCCTGTATATTTCATTTTTGAACGTTTAATGCATTTAGTTTTTTTTATTGATTTCAGGATATTACAAGCTTGCTCAGGATACGACTGTCAAGAATTCATCTCTCGGCATCATCATTCGAAGAACAGAGCAATGCTTAGGGGAGTCTCTCGTTCTAATTCTATTCTTATCTTTGTATTTTCATTTCCTTTAAATGTACAATAAGGACATTATACAAACCAAGTGGGAGGATGGGAGTAGAATTACCACTTGACTAATATTTGCCTTCGGTTTTCTAGTTTTCTTTGAAAAATGGTGCCAATTTTAAAAATTTGACATGTTTTTCTTATTGAACTAGAATAAATCTTTATCGTATACACTATTACCCTTTATTTCAATTGGTGAGGTTAAGTTTAATGGTTCTGTTTTCATCCATTTTACAATAATCCACCAAAATATGAGTGTGCCGGTAGTATTATAGATTTTAGAACTTGGCATGTACATCATTTCGAGAACTCTAATTGATTAGCAGGAATAGATAGTTCAAGAAGGCAACATCTTAGGAATTAACCTAAATAGAGCCTATTTATGTCTTGTTTATCGACTTCTTACACTGACTAGTTGACCCCCGCGATAAACCCTTTGTTGCACTCATTTTTAGTGCAAGATACCCCTAGATCACTGACGTGGTTATCGTAAGACTCGCAAATGAGTTTTACAACTCCTTAAGCAGTGTACCTAATCAATGTAGTGTAGTATAGTCAAAACTCAGGGGTTGTTATCGTTCTCTAGGAGAATGGGTTAGGAAGGCTCGAACAAAATCTAACAGAGGTCTAGGGGGTTGAGAGAAGATTCTTTTTGTATTTTTATATTTTTTATAAAAGTAATTAAATATCATGATTTGAGAGGTTGGTTTGGTTTTAATTAATTAAACTAATAATAATAAAATAAATCTAAACTACTTTGGTGATAACTTATATGGTAAACAAACATATTTACTTAATCATGCACAACTCCTTAGTTTGCTTCTCCTAATCCTGTTGCTTTGTCACCCTTGAGATGATCTGTGTAAGTATTTCCTAAGTCATGAACGAATTACATGAACCCGCCGTCTATGTAATATTTCGTTAAGGCAACGCATAAGTACGGTAGTATGAAGACTATTACAAGTCCCCTAAGAGTATATTACATGCAATTAAAATACCTTAAGAGAGATCAACCATATTAGGGTTAAGGTAGTATGAAGACTGTTACCGATGGTATCCTTTTTACACACTCGTGTTTCCTAGACGTCTATGCCAATTTAATATCTTATGGCTAGTTGTCTAAATCCTAACGCGCACATCCATCACAAGAAGCAACATTAAAAGGATCTGCAAACTGAGTTTCATGCAAACATAAGTAAATGCTAATAGATCTAGCCTTGCATGGTACATAAAGAAGAAGAACAAGAATCTATCACAAAACACATAGACATATTAAGTGATAAGGGATAAATGAAATTCACTTGATTAAATCATGCAGTTGAGGCTGTTACAAGAGGGTTTTGACACCCTAAAAACGAGCCCAAAGGCTACTAAAATCGTCTTCTAAAACTAGGGTTCGTCTCCCAAAAGTTACACACTTAGAAACCCTAAAAACTATGGGTATATATAGGAAAGGAATTCGTGACGGCGTCGCAAGATTCCTGACTCCGTCGCATCGCCGAATCTTCTAGGTTTTTTTTGAGGCGGTTACATTCTAATGCCATCTTGTGTTTTCTGACGTCGTCGCTTGTGTGTTCAGACGCCGTCGCTTGTGTGTTCAGACGTCGTCGCAAGGTTTGGCAACGCCGTCTCTAGACACTATACGCAATATCTTCAAAAGAGTTTGTGTAGAGTGGTAGTCTTGTCCGTTTCTTCTCTAATTAAGCCCAAGTCATGTGTATTTCCTCCAAAAGCCATCCAAATGCTAAAAACACAAAAACAAACGATTAAGCACATAATCTGGGCATATTTGCATGATTTAGAGGGTTAAATAACCCCGAAAAAGTGTATAAAATGACACCTCATCAAATTCTCCTACACTTAGGATTTGCTTTGTGGAAATCGTAGAGGGGGGTGAATACGTTTCCATTAAAAATCTAAAAATGTTTCGTATCAAATTACCGATCAAGCGTGATACAATATGATGAGTGTTCATACAAGTTATATACACATATTAATACATTGATTTACAACAATACAACCCAACACATAATATTCACGTTTATTCAAGACATAATTAAGACTATATAATCAACACATCACATAATTACAAGTATAAATATAAAGCGATAAATGCGAGTATAAATGTAAAGAGATAAGTGAAAGGAAATGCAAACCGGACACGATGATTTATAGTGGTTCGGTCACGAAGCACCTCTTCGCCCTATTCCACTCCCCGAGTACCCAACTCGAGAGTTTCTTCACTAGTCAACAAGCTCCCTTAAGGCGGAGATAACCGTACACAACATTGCTTATATCAATTTCCGACGCTAAGCTAAATGTCGAGTTCTAATCTTAGCTAGAACCAATCTATTACAACACAACTTTACGATTTCACAACTTTACGACTACTTCACAACTTCACTACACAACTTAGCTTCACACCTTGATTACGACTACACAACTTCTTCACATCTTCACAACTTCACAACTTCTTCACACCTTCACAACTTCACAACTCCACACCTTCATAACTTCTCCTCACCACACTACTTATGTCACAACTATCTAACACTACTAGAAAGGATCACCAAGATCCAACTACAAAACACACCATGATCACCATGATCAAGCAATTATACAAGTTTGGAATACATGGACTCGATCTATGCATTGTGAATGTAAGACATGTCACGAATGCCCTAACTAGCCTACATAACTTCGTATCTTAATGATAACGAAAGTTCTTCTCTTGCACTTCAATGGATGGATGATTGGATCACATTTTAAACAAACTTATAATAAGTTAAGTGATCAAAGGAAAGGGTTTGAAAGGAGGTTTTAGATCTGAGAAAACTTTGTGCAAAGAGGTGAGAAAATCTGTGGAAACAGTCCACTATTTATAGGCAAAAATATTAATTTTTTATTTGGGCGGTCCCTTTAATTATACAAGGGCGGTCCCCTTAATTATGGCGGGGGCCGCCCATGTAATTAAGGGGGCCGCCCCTTATTCAGACGCTCCCTTTTTGTCCTATTCAGGGGAGGTGTTTACTGGACCATTTCTAGCCGTTTTAGGTCCGAAAATTTGAAATTCAAAATGTTTATTTTGAATAAAACATTTCTTATAAATACAAAAATGTTTTGTATATATTTTTAAAAATGTTTGTCCCATTTCATAAATGTAAGGTTTAAAAAATTTCTTTGATAATTCAACAAATTAAAGTTTGTTTGTCCATACCTTTATTGATTTACGTCGGGTGCGAACTTAAATTTATTGTTGAAGAAAACTTGAGACGTCGAAAGATGTTGACGAATTGATGATTAGTGATTACGAGTAACTTAAGCACTTTACGTTATGTGTTATAAGTTGCATGTTTGTCATCACCAAAACATAAAGAGAATGTATAGTACTCATCATTGCGGCCTCGAGTGATATACCAGGCCAAGTTTTAAAGTCCTGTACATCACCAGCACACTCATAATTTTGTAGAATTTTTAGTAAGCAATCGGAAACGAAATAGGCTTAATTCTCACAATAAGTATCAAGGGTTATAGTGCGCTAGGTAATGTAACTAGTGATTATTACTGTCACACCCCCAGACGAGGCCTGGATGGAATACGTGTCCGAGGGCGTGACGTCATAACAATCCGACATTACTTGAGCATTGACTCAAGCGGATGCATGGATCAAATTAGTTGCAAACTCTTAACCTACATCAATGGTTAGTTTCGCGCAACAAAAAATATAAGGATGAAAGACACATAAAAAATGTGTAGATGTCTTAAACGGTTGCAAACGTAATGGCTTGGACATTTGCAAATGATCCCCCTTGGTGTATGCTCCCCCTTGATTGGGGCACCAAGAAATTGAGTAACGAAAAAGTGCCACAAAACAAAGTTAGTATAAAAATGCACATATATATAATGATGATGATAGATAGATATGCTACTTAGTGGGTAACAAATCATGTATGTTTTAGGTATATGCACTCTAAAGTGTGGCACTAAAGACAAAAAAAAATTATGAATGCTTAAGACATGGAAATGTTTAGGAACCAATGATAAGATTTGACCGACACATGCTTAAGGGCTAAGACTCGATCAACACGTTCCTTGTGGTATCATCATCTAACCAAGATAATGATGTGGATTTAAATAGACTAATGGTTGTATTGAGAGATTCCTAAATCCTCAAGGTTTCTTTGTTAAGCATTATGTATGCTTTTCATGTTTGGGGTGTTTAAGGATAAACATTATCGTAAGACTTTAGGTCGAACTAAATGTTGATGATAAGGATGATTTGTTGAGGAAACATAAATGAGGAAGGATGAGCGTGAATGGAAAGGGAAGGTGTTGACTATAGGTTTGTTGGGTGTTTGGTAGGTTTGGAGAGTAAGGTGATGAGGGAATGTTGTTTTGTTGTTGGGAGAGATGGAGGTGGTGTGTGTTGAATTTGGTTGTCACTTTGAGGTGGAGATTGAGTGTGAGTAACATATGAATTGATGGGTGAGATGGGAAATGGAGGATGTGAGGCAACTTGTGGTGATGTGGGAGTGTCCTTAATGTAAGGGTTTGGTAATTCTTGATTGGGGTGATTGTTTTCTTGAGATGGTTGTTAATGTTGATGAACAAAGGTAAAAATGTGAAAATGGTGGATTGTTGTGATGATGATGGTGAGAATGAGGTTGTATTTATAGTAGAGTGTGTAGTCAATGGGTGAAGATGAAGTGCCTTTGGTTGATGGTGTTTTAAAAGGTGCATTAGGAACACTTGGTGATGATAGTTGAAGTTTGGGTGATGGGGTTTTTGGTTCTTCATAGTTATATTAATGAAGAGTTAAGCTTGTGGTAGTATGAATTGTGAAATGAGGTGGATACCTCATGGTAAAAACCAATTGTGGATGATCTCAAACAACACTGAAGCTTGAAATAACTTCTTTTGTGGTTTTCACTTGCTAGAAGTGGAATGTTTTGGTAGTTCTTTCATGTGGTGACATTGGATGAAAAAAGTAAAAGTCTCGACAATGTGATGACTCGAACACTTGAAGCTTGAATGTCATCATTGTGTTCTTACACTAGTAGTAAGTTATATAGCATTTCATTATTAATTCCCTGACTCTTTGACAACATAGGCACACATGCTTATGAGTGTCGGATATGAGGATGAGACGCATTTCATTGCACATTTTGACAACATAGGCACACATGCTTATGATTGTCGGGATATGAGGGTGAGATGCCTTTCATTACGAAATTCACTTTGGTGGTTTGGGATGCACTAGAACTAGTTATGAGGTTTTATGGTTATGAGGTTTGAGTGTATGGTAGAAGTTATAGGTGAACGAGTGTGTTATCCCTTCCCATTAAATTCGTGCTCATCCGGACATAAATTGAGGAATAAAAAGAATAAATGAAGAAGAATAGAGACGCAAGCGATGAGCTTGACAATGTCAAGACAAATGATGGTTAGCATACAACGAACTTCATCCACGAAGTTATGTAGCTCTTCTCGAGCATTGTGAATGTTCATAGAACAATCATACTACGAGGTATGAGGTTATCTTAAAGGTAGTAGCGGAAAAGGTGGACGGAAGGTATTAACCATCTATTTTATAATAGAGGCATGATTAAGGTTTTTGTGAAACGAATTTGACATGAACAATGAGTGATATTTTAATTGCATTTCGCTAATTAAAAATACTTAAACATTTCGGACGAAATATTTAAGTTGTCAAACCTACTTAGAGGTGTATTAGATTTTTATCTAACCTTACCTTGACGAAAGAGTAGATCATTTTGAAAAGAACGAGATGATGATTAAGGGAATGTGTGAGTGGAGACTCTAAGAAACTTAAGACCATTTAGAGACTATTATGACCTATCGGATTGTGATACTAAGGTTCGCATGTAATAAGGGTATAAATTCTAGTGTCAAGAAATCTATACCTATAAGCATAAGACATATAGGTATGCGAGTTTATCTAAGCATGCATCCACACAATAATCAATAAGATTAATGTGTAAAACTATATGACATTAAACGTTAATTGAGATAGGCATATCTAATTCGTTATGCATCAAATCAATATAGTGTAAATGCACATTTAACACGTAAGTCATGTAAAATGACGCATACAAAACATATTAGCATTTAGCATTTAGGAGCATGTTTCATTTTAGATAAGCTAAGAGATATTCTATCTAGATTGCTAGAATAAGATGAACTCCTTTATAATAGACATGTATTTAATAGCTAAGCAATTAAACATTGAGCATCAAGATAATCAAGAAGACATATAATTGCATTGTGTTTGGATTGACTAAGAAAAGGCCTAATTTCTAAATGCTTATTGTGCACTCCTAATGATATACAAACTCTATCGATGTATACTATCCTTAGGCATATTTAGGAAGAGCCATTTAATCAAGTTAGAGAATGAGTATGAGACTATCACTAGTGGTGCTCAATTCAGGCTAAACACGACCATTTTTACGGGTTATACACCGAACCCAACTTCACTCACCTTGGAAGCAATTCAACCGTTAGGTCAAATTGAATTTCTAGTGCAATAGATTCTCCAGTAGTCATTCTCATGTTAGACAAAATAGAATTCTTATATTTGCCTAATGAAGTGTAGCAAAGATAAAATTTGTATTATCTTTTCATAGAGGACCTAATATGACTCAACTAATCATACTTTAATTCCGGTTCGCATAATCCTAATCAAGATGTGTGGAATTCTAATATAAGCGTAAGCAAGATGTTTTAATCTTTTGTTCAAGATCTATAGGTTGATTAATTTCGATTACATATTGCTTGATTTAATGGATGTCTTATATTTAGTCATCTTACATGTGTAGTTGTCACATGTGATATTTAACGTGTTTGGTTTTTCGGAAATGACACATTTAGCAATTGCATTGCAATGTAAATTTCTTGAATATTTCGGACGAAACATCCAATTTGTCAATCCTACTTCATTATGTATTTCATGCATGTATTAAACATATTAGACTAATATTTGGAACACAACTACTAAACAAGTAGACTCAATATGGCATTATCAATACAAGTGTGAGTTGTGATCTAATGCATATTCTTTTCATCTACAAACGGATGCAATTATTTTCATACCAATCTAGTGTGATTGAGTATGTAGATGCAAGACAATATCTTTTATTATAATTTGATATAATCTTGAAACTAAACAAATAAGAATCTGATTTCTTGTCCATACTCAAAAACTTGTCAATTAGATTCGATAAATATATCAACCATAATTTGAATAATGAATTGATATATTCTTGAAATCTTTCTTAACCCTTACGGACACTCATTTAAAAGAAAATAGATAAATATTTAAATAATGTATTCCATTAACCCCAAGATTAGTTGTAAACACGCATTTTTAAACATGCATTTTTATACTCACATTTTTATACACGTTTTATATACACGTTTTTATACACACGTTTTATACACATGTTTTTACACATGTTTTGTATAAAAATATGTATAAAAATGTGAGTTAAAACATGTGTAAAAACGTGCATAAAAACGTTATACAAACGTTTTATACACACGTTTTAACACACATTTTTATACAAAATATGTGTTTAAAAACGTGTATAAAAATATTTGTTAAAACATGTATAAAAATGTGCCTAAAAATTTGTGTAAAAACGAGTGTATAAAAACGTGTATAAAAATATGTATAAGAATGTGTGTATAAATCGTGTGTAAAAACATGGGTATAAAAACGTGTGCATAAAATGTGTGTTTTAAAACCTTGTGTATAAAAACGTGTATAAAAATGTGTGTTAAAATATGTGTAAAAACATGCATAAAAACATGTATAAAAATGTGCGTATAAAAACACGCGTATAGAAATGTGTCTAAAAATATATGTAAAAACGTGTGTATAAAAGCGTGTGTATAAAAGCGTGTGTATAAAAATGTATGTATAAAAACGTGTTTATAAAAATGTGTGTATAAAAATGTGTATAAAAATGTGCATAGAAACATGTGTATACAAATATGTGTAAAAACGTGTATAAATTTTAAAAATAATAAGAAAAGAGACTTTTTAAAAAAATCAAAATTTTGAGTTGATTACAAACGGTCGTTAGTATAAATGACTAACGTTGCAATAAAAAAATAAACGGTCGTTAACTTAACCTGCTCCAGCAGGTCAAGTAGGTCACCAGTACACACAATAGCACGCTTTCAAAAGTTGAGCGACACATTGGAAAAAAATAGTAGTCTACATATAATGACATAAAGTGGCAAGTATAGTACATTATTAAACAATTAATCATAGTTGAAAGTTACTACTCTATTCTTATATAATACTAGTTGTGATAGGCACATGGTTAGGATAACTAGTTTACTATGTTTAGGATATGTGTTGAGTCGTATTTGGAAAGTCAAAAAGTTAAATGTCATAATAGGCCCATGGCCGATTTAGCTACTATAAATACTCTTTATACTCTTTAGTTTGTTATCAATCAACCAAGTTAAATATCAAAACGATTCTCTTTTATTCCCTACTTTTCTTAAGGAGCCCACACACGCTAAAGTTATGCCCTATCCCGATACTATCCGCAAGGGTTGTATCAATTAGTGCTTTCATTGAGAGATCTCATTGAAAGGACTTCCAATCCAGCGTACTAAAAATAATTAGTTTTCTTTCATAGTACTCATGGCTGAAAACATAGTGAGGTTGTGGCTTAACGACCACAAAGACGTGATGGAAAAGCTGGCACAACAACAGGTCACAGCTTTCCAGGCTAAGTGTGATACATTACGAGCTGAGTTACAAGCAACTCGCGGTCTGTTACAAAATTGTCAGGAGGCGGGGGTGATCAAGGTGTGTTATTATCACAATCTATGCGGATGGACGTTCCCAAATTTTTAGGAGTCGATCCAAAAAGTTGGATCTTTTCCATTAATGGATACTTCTCATTGCTTAGTACTCTTGTTGATCAACGTTTGCGGATTATGGGTTTTAACATAGGCTCCTCCACATCACATCAAAACATTCTCCACCACATATCTCCTATTATCTTTTTCCTCACACAAACTAATTTGAATTTCATACACAAACACTCTTTCATCCTAGCCCTTGATCATGTCATCTCATCAATCTAACTTACCTCACTCACATACCCTTTCTTGATTGAAATTCAAATAACATACACACACACACTCTCTCTCTCTCTCCCATCCTTATCATTGATTATGTCACTTCACCTATTCAAACTACCTCATCTCTACCATTGATTTTGAATGTGATCATAGGCTCCTTTCCACCACATCAACATCACATCATGCCAACTCATATACATCTCATTCTTATCTCTTCTTCTATTACACACATGTGTTAATACAATTAGAAATTCAAATTTCAAATTCTTCCCCCATAACATCCACACTTTCTCTCTAAGTTTAGAATATTCTTGGAATATTCCTTTGTACTCTAACCAACTTCTCAAACCATGGTTAGATCTTAATTGTCACACCCCCAAATAGGGTCCCTATGGAATAGATAACTGGGGGCATGACTAGACATAGATATCACAATCCCAAGGTAAAAAGAAAGACATCTAAAGGGTACGTTTTGGAAATTCATACTTGTTACATTAAAAAAAATAGTCTTACAATAATCACATAATAAGTTTTAAAAGATGCAGAAGCGTAAATAATAGTTTGCGAAATGTTTAACAAGCATGATAAATCAGAAGTCTTGAAAATGGCTGACACATAGCAAGAAGACTTCAAATTGCACCTTGACTGATATCCAATGCTAAGCACCTGAAAACATTTCTTAAAACGTCAACAAAAGTTGGTGAATTCATAGGTTTAGTTTCCAACGTAATAGTGTGGACCACAAGTTATAAAACGTATGTGACTCCTATAACGGATACAGTATCACAATAAAGAATGTTTATGTTGCACTAAGCTCATGAAACCGAAGCTAATAAAGTGTGTAGCATATAACATCATGCCAAGTAAGCCTGACCTGACAGGTGTCCCAAACCAAAGACCACCTAAACAAAACATTCGACATGAAATACATCCATTGGTTCGGCACCTCCGAAACTAGTAAGCGCTACTTACTCGGACGGGGATAATTAGTCCCAATAGATCTTTTTATTCACTCGTGCTCACATAATCAGTACAGTCGGTCATAGGTAATTAATAGTTCATGATAATTCGGGCAATAGTGGTTTTTACGCAAACTTAGGCAACACATAAACATGTAATGATAACGTAAAACTTTTGTGTGCAGTCTTAAAAGCAAGCAATGTTGTCACTCCAAATTTATAAACATACGAAAAGCAATAAAAGTGTGGGGCTATGAACATACAGTAAACGATGAAGTAACGCAGCTAAAAATGAATGATCATATGGTGGTACACAACTGTGCCCGGTCACGATCTAATAGCTAAGGTTTGGTTTAGAATTGATACGACGCGAAATTTATGAAGATGCATATGAGTTTCCAAGCGTAGTTGTACTATTGATTCAAAAGTGGTTTTAGTTGTATTGGTTGTATGGTGGTTGCAGTAGTTTTGACTCGATAAATATATTATAGTAATTATAATATATTAGAGAATTAAACAAAAGTAAAGAAGTTTCGGCAATTCCAAAATAATAAATTAGTACGCCCTTGATATAAATGTTTTCACATTTTTAATTTACGTAATAAATAATAGAAGTTTCATTTTTATAAAAGTTTATAAAAATATATTTTTCGTCTTTTAGTCGGGTATTAAAATAATAATATTTATTATTTCGTCTTCTTGTCGATATTAAAGAAAATACTTAGTAATTTATATGTAAACACGTAGTTTAGATTCTTTATCAAACTTAAGTATAATTATTATTTATCATTTATAAAATAATATGTTTTCGTCCTTTTGTCGGGTTTTTAAGAAAGTCAGTTTTTTAAAATATTTCTAAGTGTTGAGTTTTTAAAAATTTTGACATGACCTGTTCGTTTATACTCGTTTTCCAAGTCATAGACTTTTATCAAAAACACTTTTCAAACATATTTCATATTTCCAAACAACGTCAAATCTCTACATTTTATCCAAAACTCTTTTCGACATCGCTTTTACTTTCATAAATCTATATAATCAAAATCGTCTAAGATATAATAAGCTATGTTGGTATTTTAGTTATAATATTAATAAGCTAACTTATAAGTTTAAAAATAAGCAATAAGCCCTTATTAAGATAAGCCAAAACCCAATGGGCCCTTATTGGGCTTTTAGGCCCAATAAGCCTAAACAAAGTATCTAAAATATAATAAGCCCAATACTAGTCCAATAAGCCAACGAGTAAGCAAATAAGCACATGGCTTATCAAATAAGCCATAGAATAAGCCAAACATAAGCTTATGTCATGAGCTTAATGCTCACAGTTTGGGCTTATATGTTGGGTCGAGACCCACAAAACCAAACCAACCTTGTGGGTTATTTTTACTAAACCAAATAAGTATAGGTGGGCTTATTTAATAAGCCCAATAAGCTCAAATCCATTTTTGTTACCAAATAAGCTACAAAATAAGCTAGGAAAATAAGACAATACTAAAATAAGTTTAAAGTTTAAACCTTTTTGGTTTTCTCTTGTGCCAAACCATAAATAAGCTCATTCGAGCTTATTAATAAGCCAAAATAAGCAATAAGCTTCTTAGAAAAATATTTTTTTATAGCAATACAACCACAACAACACAACTAATCTTTTCTTTATTTCCTTTTTAAACCATTCGAATATATATATATAGCCTTAAGAGGGTTTTGTAAAATTTTAAACCTTTGATCTTGTAAAAATACTTGTATAACTAGCTTATAAACATGATAAGGATTAAGCAAGTACAAGAAAAATCAAGAAAGGATTAACTTACAAAAGAGGTGGTTTAGAATGTGATTAGAGGTTAATGAACACCCCAAATGATGTTCTAAATACCCAAAATAACTATATGAATCAACCAAAAATACTCCTTTGCTTCTAAAATCTTGATCAAAAATAAACTATGGATGCTTGTGGTGGTGGATGGCGTCGGACGAACCACAAGGGAGGGGGAAAGAGTTTTTGTGTTTGTGTGTTCTAGAGTGAGAAAGTAATGAAAGAAATGAAGGATGTAAGGATATATGTAAGGAACTTAGTGTCTAAATGCAATGTATGGGATTTGAACCTTAGTCATCAAGAAAAGGATCCTAGGAACATTTGTACCAATGGGAGACATAAGGGAGAAATTTGTGGAGTGGTGTTGGAGCTAGGGGGCGGACGAAACCACCAAGGAACAAGGGTGTCTTTTTTGTTTATTTTGAGTTTTAAATCATGCAAGGTGGTATCCTAGGAACTTAGATATTTAGTTTCCATTCTCTTGATATTTTTCAAATATCGATTACGGTTTACGTGAAAAAACGCGAAATACTCAACGAACATTTACAAAAATTTGAACATTTATCTGAAACGCATAAACGCGACATTTGTAGAACGACTACGATAAATTGCATGCCGGAACGCATCCGGTAATGATTCTCAGATATATGCGGGTGAACTTCACGGTTAAACGTAAATTACATGAATTTATTAAAAGTCGAATAATACATGAAAAAGTCAACGACAAAATTATAGAAAATTTAAGAGGTGTGACATCCTTTCCCCGTTGAAAGAGATTTGTCCTCAAAGCTTAAGACGCGTTATTTGGAGCAGATATAGGTTTTGCAAATAGGTGCGGGTATTTATTTTGGAATTGATCTTCACGTTCCCAGATGAACTCAGGACCTCTTCTCGAGTTCTAACGAACTTTAACGATCAGGATATGACTTTTCTCCAAACACTTGACCTCACGTTCCATAATTTTGACAAGTTTTTCAATAAAGTAAAGCTTGTTGTTAATCTGAATCTCATCCAATGAGATTATCTGAGTTTCATCAGACAAACATTTCTTTAGGTTGGATACATGGAAAGTAATATGGACTCGGTTGAGCACCTTTGGAATTCAAGTCAATATGCAATGGTTCCAACCTTCGCAAGAATCTTAAAAGTTCCAATATAACGTGGGTTCAGCTTTCCTCGTTTGCCAAAACGTATTACCCCTTTCCATGGCGATACTTTCAACATGACCTTATCTCCCACTTGAAACACAAGGGGTTTTCACCGCACGTCAGCATAACTCTTTTGACGATCACGAGCTGCTTGAATTCGGCTCTTGATTTGAAGAATTTTCTCAGTCGTCTCATGAACAATCTCTGGGCCGGTGAGCTGACTATCTCCAACCTCAGCCCAACAGATAGGTGATCAGCACTTACGACCATACAACGCCTCAAATGGTGCAGCTTTAATACTTGTATGGTAGTTGTTGTTGTATGAGAATTCCACCAATGGCAAGTGTCTATCCCAGGATTTTCCGAAATCAATCACACAAGCACGTAGCATGTCTTCCAATGTTTGAATGGTCCTTTTACTTTGACCATCAGTCTGGGGATGAAAAGTTATACGCATATCCATTTGAGTACCTAAAGCTTTTTGAAGCGACTGCCAAAAATAAGATGTAAATCTACCATCTCGATCCTAGATGATCAAAACTGGTACTCCATGCCTTGAGACAATTTCCCTCAAGTATTGTCTCGTTAGTTTTTCCATCGAATTTGCTTCCTTTATTGGCAAGAAATAAGCAGACTTAGTGAGACGATTAACAATCACCCAGATTGTGTCTTGACCGATTGTCGTCTTTGGCAATTTAGTAACAAAGTCCATTGTAATATTTTCCCATTTCCACTGTGGAATCTCTGGTTGAACCAACAAACCAGACGGTTTCTGATATTCAGCCTTAACCTTGGCATACGTTAAACATTTACTAACATAGGTAGCAATCTCAGCTTTCATGTTATGCCACCAATACAGCTTCTTCAAGTCTTGGTACATCTTGTCTGATCCATGATGGATGGAATACTTTGACTTATGTGAATCATGCATAATCAAAGCCCTCAAGTCACCAAAACATGGTATCTAACTCCTATTATTCAAACATAACATTCCATCAGCACGAAGCTCGAGTTTCTTAATCATATCGCACAAGTCTTCAGTTCTGTAATTCTCCTCTTTTCTCGCCTCTACTTGAGCGTTCAAAATTTGCACAGGAAGATTCAATCCAATGGTCATCGCTAAGGCTCGAACTCGTAGTGGCTTGATCCTTTCCTTTCGGCTCAATGCATCGGCCACCACGTTCGCCTTTCCTAGATGATAGCGTATCTCACAGTCGTAATCACTTAGTAATTCCAACCATCGACGTTGTCTTATGCTCAACTCCTTCTGATCAAGTATGTACATGCTCTTGTGATCAGTGAACACGGTGCACTTTATGCCATACAGATAGTGTCTCCACATCTTTAGGGCAAACACTACTACTCCAAGTTCTAAGTCATGTGTGGTGTAATTCTTCTTATGAATTTTGAGTTGGCGAGATGCGTAGGCTATGACCTTATCCATTTGCATCAAAATGGCACCTAACCCTTTGTGTGAAGCATCACAATAAACCACAAAGTTCTTACTACCCTCAGGTAAAGCCACAATCAGCGCACTACATACTTTTTTTTAGCGTCTGGAAAGCAGCTTCCTCCTTTTCTCCCCAATCAAACTTTATGCTTTTCTGAGTCAACTTCATCACAGGCTTGGCGATCTTTGAGAACCCTTTGATAAATCGTCGGTAATAACCGACAAGACCTAAGAATTGATGAATTTTAGTTGGGGTCTTGAGTGACGCCCAATCCTTGATAGACTCGATCTTAGCAGGATCAACGTGAATGCCTTCGCTATCAATCACGTGACCAAAAAAATTGTACTTTTGAAAGCCAAAATTCACACTTTGAAAACTTGGCATACAACTCCTCCTTCTTAAGCAATTCCAAAATTAGCTTAAGGTGCTTTTCATGATCTTCCTTGCTCTTGGAGTAGATCAAAATGTCATCGAAAAAATCACAAATTTATGCAAATACCGCTTGCACACCTGATTCATCAGATCCATGAATACCGCTAGTGCGTTAGTCAAACCAAATGGCATTACTTGGAAATCGTAGTGACCATAGCGAGTCCTAAACGCCATCCTTGGTATGTCCTCCTCACAAACTCTGAGTTGGTGATAACCAGATCTCAGGTCGATCTTTGAGTAAACACTTGACCCTTGCAACTGATCAAATAAGTCATCGATTCTCAGAAGTGGATATTGATTCTTCACAGTAAGTTATGCAGCTCCTGATAGTTGATACACATCCGGAAGGATCTGTCTTTCTTTTTGACAAATAGAACCGGAGCTCCCCATGGTGAGGAACTAGGTCTTACAAACCCTTTGTCAGAAAGTTCCTTTAGTTGAGTAGACAATTCCTTCATTTCTGAATGTGCAAACCTATACGGGGATCGTGCTACCGGTGCGGCACCAGGGACTAAGTCGATTTGAAATTCGACTTGTCGTGTTGGTGGAAGCCCATGCAAGTATTCTGGAAAGACTTCCGAGAAATCCTGTACAGTCGGCACATCCTCAAGTCGCTTTTCTTCCGACTTGTCTTCAACCTTCTTTTCCATAACTTATGCCAAAAACACTTGGCATCCTTTTTTAATATACTTCTGAGTCTTGATAGACAAGATGTTGTTCAACCTTGACTTGTTTCCGCCTTTGCATCTATCTCCTTGGATTTCCAGTACTTCATTCCCATAAGGGATACGTACGACCTTCTCGTCACAGATGATTACTATGTGATATCTTACCAGCCAATCCATGTCGATGATTACGTCAAAACTACCGAGTTCTACGGGCATTAGATCAATATTGAATGGGTGTCCTAATAAACCTAACGTGCAACTCCTAAGTATAATATCCATTTTTGCAATTCTTCCATTAGCTAATTCTACCGCATAACTAACATCTAAAGTGGATGGTACAACATCAAGCAAAGCACAAAAGTTAATCGACACAAAGCTCCTATCGGCACCCAAATCAAATAGCATGAATTCATAATGGTTATTGAGAAGAAACATACCCGTGATGACGTTGGCATCAGGGTTAGCCTCTCCTCTTCCTCTAGTATGTAAGCTCTGCCTCTTGCATCATTGTTTCCATTCCTGTCCCTACGATTCTGGTCCTTAAACTTTCTACACTCACTATTGTAATGTCCTTTCTTTCCACATTCGTAGCACGTAACAGCTGTTCTGGGTAGCATCAAACACTTCTAGGGCGTCTGCCACTCGCTTAGCGATCAATTCATCGATCGCCTCTTATGTCATTCTAAATGTGTAGCAGTAGGCATTGTTATCATTTTCTAAAAGATAGTAAGAGCTTCTAACGATACTACTACTAACTAGTAGCCATTATGCTACTAATCGACACTCTAGTCCTAACGGAACAAGTCTAAGGGCGGTAACCCAAACGTCTCCTAGCATAGGCCTCTAGCCTCTTGAATGTCGGCGAATCTGCCTTAACACCTCCTAAGTGTATGCCATGTGGCATATCAAACTGTCAATCCGCTCTCTCTTAACATATAACATGCCCCTAAACCTTATGTTATCTCTCTCCAACACTCTAATCCTATCCGACATAACTGCTCTCTGCTCATAAGCAACAAACATCTCATATCCTTGACCAGCCTGAACACTCTCAATATATGTAATCCTACAAACTGGAATCTCCACCATGTGATCGTACAACTCTTGTACGACTACATCCAATCCTACTTGAACAAGCTTTCTAGAACCATCCTCGCTGTAAGGCTCATGAACATCGTCAGCAACCACTGGCTCACTAAATCTATCCACTCCAATCTCAGTAGTACCTCTACCACTGGACTCAACCTCCTCCTCATCCTTGTCCTCTCTCTCAATACCAACCTTAACTCCAACATCTGCCTCCTTGGCTGCTAGAGCATCAGCAGTCGTAATATAAGCATCAATGTCATCTTGAACATTGGAATCAATGTCGGGCTCAATGTAGGTCTCATAACTCCCCTCAGCACTATACTCTTGATCAGATGTAGCATCAGGACCTCTAATCCTCTTACAATGTGGTAGTAGGTCGGCACGTGTAGGCGATAAAACTCATGGTACGGGTGTAGCTAGGTGTAGATCCCCTTTGAACAGATCTTTGATTAGCTTGTTAAAGCTTTAGTTATCTTGGATAAATCTAAAACAACTATGATAGAAACCTTTTTATATATATAAAGATTATGTGGAATCTAACCTTTATACACCAGAAGAACAATAACACAATATAATAGTAACACAAGAACTTTCTCTCAATCTCATAATATATTGAATGATTCACAAAACAACTATATGTTTTGCCTAACAGCTATTTCTAGTTTTATCTAACTATGTCGTATGGTTCCTTTTATACACCAAGGAAACCCTAATGGGCTTACAAAACATGTTAAGTGCTCATGCATATCTATTCCTAATTTATCTCATGCATATCACATAAGTAGTACTAACTATAATAACACTAACAGTACTAACTATATACTGGCAGTACTAACAATGTACTGGTTATTTTCTAAGTTCTTCAGCAACAACACTATCTTGAATCACTAGTACTAACTTCCAAAGCTTGCAGTATTAAGTTCTTTCAGCAGTACTAAGTTGTAGAATTCCATAATTCCTAACAATCCTCCCCTAAACTTTTGATTTACCTTTAAATCATCAAGTTTCTTATATCTTTTCAGTCTGCACTGCTGAGGATGCTTTTAAACACTTGAACTTCTTTGTCTGTTGGCTTGTGTGAAGATCTTCATAATTAGATTCCTTGCCATCTCACTGTCTTCTTTTACTTGAAGCTTGTTTACCAACATAATCTCCATAAGTCCTCTTGTTAGTGGGTATTCTTTCTCCATTAACATGAATATGTCATGACCTCTTGATGAAGATACATGATGAACACCACATGTATCATAGAGCTTCCATATTAATGGATCATGCATATATCTCTGCAACTTCCATAGCATATCATTCTCATCTGGTTCAAATAGTCTGTTAAGCTCAACCTATAATTCTTTTTCCTTATCATTAGTAGGTACTGTTGTATTGAACATTTCCTTAACCAGCTTACAAAGCTTCTTTAAATCTTCTCTATCCAACTTCTTCAACATGTCTGCAAAGGTCTGATAAGCCTCAATGTGATCTCTAACCCTGATTATCTTTCAATATAGTCTTGATTCTTCAGTGTAGACTTCCCAGTTGATAATAGGATACCTGACTTGTAGAGCTTCAACATAAATTTCTTCTATTGGAACTATCACTAAGAGTTTCTGCAATTCTTCTTTAGATAGCTCTTGTGATTCTTCAGTTTGTTGTTCTTGTTCAGGTTCTGACCTTGAAGCTTCATCTTCCCTTAGCTTCTTGAAACTCTCTTGAAGTAGTGTCTCTTCTGCAACTCTCTTTGTCTTTGTCTTTTTAACTTTAGTATCCTTTTTAAACAAAGTTTGTAACTTATTATACTCCACTTCAAATATAGGTCTAATCTCATTATAACTCATTCCTTTGAAGTAATGCATCTTGTATCCAGCCATGTTCTTTAAATATGTCATCATATTCTTCATTGCTTGAGCTACAGACACTGGTTTCTTCTTGAGTGTTTGATATGTTTTGACTGTATCTGACTCTCTTTCTTGAACTTGTTCAGCAACAACATTCCAGTCAATATCATTAGTAGCTTCCCTTTCATCCAACTGTCTTTGTAATTTTAGAGCTTTTTCAAAATCAATCATTTCTTGTTCTTCTCTTGCTGCAGCTCTTTCCTTTTCTTCATCATGTAACTTCTTAGCTATTTGTTCATCAGTACTAACTTGGTCTTTGTCATGAATATCCTCAGCAGTACTAAAAATTCATGCAGCAATACTAACTCTTGAACTGTCAGTACTTCTTCTTCTTATTGTATAAGTCTTTACCCTTTCTCTGGATGCATCTGCAAGGATCTTCGCTGCACTGAGAACACCTAAATGAGCATCAGAACTGTCTTGACTTTGCTCTTCTCCTTGTGTAGCTTTTGTAGGAGTAGACTCAGTAAATACAAGATCTTCAAATTCAGTTTCTTTCATCCTCCTTTGGTTGAAAGTATCCTCTATTGCCAACTCCTCTTCATCATCAGAAATCTCTATCTTTGCCTTTCTCCTTTCTTTGGTAGACTTGAGCTTGTCTTCTAATAATTTGACCTTCTTCACCAACTTTGTTATAGCTTTACCATACAGCTGCTTAGTCTGTTTAAGATTATTCTCCAAGCTGGTGACTTTGTCAAGGAGTTTGGTACACAAATCTATCAATTCCTTAAGTGACATGCTGCCCTCAACACTTCTAGGTGTGTAACCTCCTGGGAGAGGTGAATCATGGGGCATGTTAGGTTATGTTTGTGGAAAGGTGGTTTCATGTAAATGTGGGGATGAAGTAGTTGTTTCAAGGATAGGTTCAGTAATAAGTACTTGGGAAGGTTGTTCTTGTAATGATGTTGGTTGAGATGTTGTAGGTTGTGATGTTGTGGGTTGTGATGTTGTGGGTTGGGAGGTAGATGGAGAAGTAGAGGGTGTGTGTTGGGACTCAATAGTGAGTTTTGGTCCTTCACCCTGACTAGGTTGGTCATGAACTAACATAGTATCAAATAGAGGTACATGGACCCTTGAAAAATCTCTTTTCATGTTGCTAAAAAGTTTTTGAGTTAAAGAAGGAGCAACATATATTTTGTTATGTGTATTAAGAAGCCTTTTCTTTTTATCCAAAAGTATTTGAATAAATCATGGATACATCAAAAATTTTGTTTTACTCTCCACATTTTTCACCATACCATCAAAAATTAGTTTTGAAAACTTAAAAGTCCTATTAGGAGCTAAGCAAATGATTTTTGTTGAAATATTACTTGAAAATTGTTCCCATGAAGTTTTCTTAGGACTTAAACAATATAAGATGGTATGGATTAAAAATCTCCATTGGGGTGAAAATTTACCTTTTGAAAATAAGTTTGTCATTAGTTGAAACATACCCCATTAGAGAGAACTTATCAAAAATTTTAGTATTAGGCAAAGAACTAATACCATCTGCATCTGCTAATTGGAGATGTCTCCTAACAGATGCTTCAGTAATAGCAAATATTTGCCCATCAACTATGACAGTTAATTGTTGTTCTCCTTCATTGACTGTTTTGACAGTAATAGTCTACCAAAACTGTTCAATCAGAGAAACATGGATAGTAGGATTAGCAGTTAAAGCATACCTGATATGACTACCAGCAAGAAAATCTATTATCTGATGGAATTCCTCACTTCTAGTTGGCTTGTTAAGAAAAGCCACCATGTTATGCTTGTCGCAGAATTCCATATGAGCCATGAGTATAGAGATTATAAGTAAAATACTGATGTGAGTGATGGGGTAAGATCGATTGAGAATGAATTAGTGTTTGGTAAAAGGAATTGAGATTTTATAGAGAGTGTATAAGATTTAGAACTCGGATAAACGAAGAAATTGTATCTTTATCTTAAAGAAATTGTATAAATAAGGTAAAGAATACAAGTAACCAAATTTAGAACCTTATATACCCATTCAGTTGCGGAAAAACCTCAACGGTAATATTCAAAGGGTTGAAAATTTGTTATTGACCAAACAGTGGAAACGGTAACCCAGCAGTACTAATATTAGCCTAGCAGTAGTAACTTTTGTCTAGCAGTACTAATATTTTTGCCCATCAATATTATGAAATTGTCTAGCAGTATTAACTTTTTCTCTAATAATCATGCAATAATATGCCTTTATTCATCACAAACATACTAGAATTAACTAGATAGACATATGAGAATTCATGAGGATCCATATTTATGCAAAACCGATGAATAGAAGTGAAAAACTATGACCCAAACCAAAATACTAATTTTGACCCATTACTTCCCAAATTTAACCTCAAGACATCCTACCAACTTAGTTGGAATTATAGTTTTTGGCAAACTATCAGCCATCAACGGATTTGAAGATTCTTTACCAGTTGTCGTTTTCCCTGGAATAGCCAATTCTTTGTCAATTAAACATGGTGAATTGATTACCATTAGTTTTTGGCAAACTATCATCCATCAACGGATTTGATTATTCTTTACCAGTTGCCATTTGCCCTGGAATAGCCAATTCTTTGTTGTTGGTTAGACATGGTGAAATGATTACCATTTTTTGTGTGGTATATAACCAACACTGAAAGGACATTCAAGCTATTAGCAATATCCTCCCTTCAAATCCAACCATAATGATATGCTTAACCTGCAAATGTTAGCTTAAAACCAAGAAAATACAATAACAGTACTAACTTAGCAGTGTTAAGTATAAATAGCAGTACTAATTATACTTAGCAGTATTAACTAACATCTAATAGTATTAAGTTTACCATTACTATACCAGTAGTACTTAAGTCAAATCCAGTTTAAACCAATCATCATCCCCTCAACCAATGCTCTAGGGATTAGGCATACCAATGCTTGCAATCAAAAATTGAAACCTAGTCACATCAAAGGCTTTAGTACGAAGATCTGCAACATTATAGTCTGTATGTATCTTGACCATTTCAATCAACTTCTTGTCATAGGAGTCCCTAATGAAATGATGCCTAATCTCTATATGCTTGGTCTTGGAATGATAGACAGGATGTTTCACCATACAGATTGCACTTTCATTATCCACATGAATCTTTGTCTGCATAAAGTTGTAACCATAATCAAGTAATTGATTTTGCAGCCAAAGAACCTGTCCACAGCAGTTGGAAGCAGAAATGTATTCTGCTTTAGTTGTAGAATTAGCCACAATGGTTTGTTTCTTACACTGCCAAAAGATTAGTCTACAACCTAAGAACTGACAGCCTCTTGTTGTTGATTTTCTTTCAAGACTAGCACCAACATAGTCATTATCAGAATAAGCTATCAAATCCATAGGTGCATCCTTAGGATACTAAAGGCCCAAAGTGGGTTGACCCTTAAGATATCTAAAGATTCTCTTCATAGCATGCAAATGAGAAGCTTTTGGTTGAACTTGAAATCTTAATCATGCACACAAAACAAACATAATGTATGGCCTGGAAGATGTTAAGTACATTAGTGATCTAATCATAGACTTGTATAAGTGAACATCAACTTTAGTTCCATCTGCATCTTTTGATAAAGGCTTGTGTGTCTCCATTGGTGTACTGGCTGACTTTACACTAGAAAAACTAAACTTCTGTAAGATGTCACCAACATATTTGTCTTAACTGAGAAATATGCCATCTTTTCTTTGCTTAACTTGCAGTCCTAGAAAGAAAGTGAGTTCCCCCATGAAGCTCATCTGAAATCTTTTATGCATAAGCTGCTCAAACTCAGTACTTAAAGACTTCTTTGTAGATCCAAAATTGATGTCATCTACATACACTTGAACAAGTAGAATGTCATTCTTGATATTCTTGATGAACAAAGTCTTATCAATTGACCCTCTTCAGCATCCATTTTCCATTAAGTATATAGATAAGGTCTCATACCAAGCTTTAGGAGCTTGATGAAGACCATACAATGCTTTCTTCACCTTGTATACTCTGTCTGGAAACTCTGGATCCACAAAACCTGGAGGTTGGCTAACATAAACCTCCTCTTTAATAGTGCCATATAAAAATGCACTCTTTATATCCATTTGGTACATAGTGAAACCCATAAATAAGGTATAGGCCAAAAATTGCCTGATGGCTTCAATCCTTGCAACAAGAGCAAATACTTCATCATAATCTATGCCTTCTTCTTGTCTATGACCTTGTGCAACCAGCGTAGCTTTATTTCTAACCATAATTCCTCTCTGATCTTTCTTATTTATGAAGACCCACTTAGTACCAATGACCTTCTTACCATAAGGTAAATCCACTAGTGTCCAAACATTCAGTAGCTTGAACTGGAGAAGCTCTTCTTGCATAGCTTCTACCCAGCTTTCATCATCCAAAGCCTGAGTTACCTTCTTTGGTTCCATTTGAGAGAGAAAACAAGCAAATAAACAATTTTAGAAATCTTTATGATTGGTTCTTCTTTGCTTGTTTATGAATGTGATTAATCCTGCTTCACTCAGCTTGGTCATTCTTCTTGTCTATACTGCAAAGTGCACTTCTCTAATGATTTGATCTTTAGGATGATCCTTGTTTGCTCTAGTGGAGGGAATAGGACTGACTGATATTCCAGTCTCCAAATTGTTGTAGTCAGCCTCTGCACCCTCATCTCTATCATCATAAGCATCATCAAAGATTCCAGTGTCTTCAAGATCATGTAGATAACCAAGAGATGAACTAGCAGCATTAAGTGTAATTGGTGTTGAAATGACCAATTCATCAAAAGTGCTTTGAAGATTTCCATTTTTAATACTAGCAGTATTAACAGTTGGACTAGCAGTATTAATACTATTATTACTGTTAATGTTTTCAGCATCATCTCGAAACTTCACTTGTTAATCCAACTTGCCTAGATCATCTGTTTTGTCTCCTTTAACACATTCTGGTTGTTCAGTTGCCTTTTTCCCAGCATCATCATTAGGTTTAGCTTCCTTAGAACTTGAAGGAACATAGGAACTAGTATGCAGCAGTGGTAATAAAATGTATTCTTGATCATGCACTTTCTCTTTTCCAGCTTTCCCTGCATCAGAATTAGTTTCTAAACCTGCATAACCATTAGCTCTATTTCCTACACTGACTGGTTGATAATTTATAGAATTTGTGAGAGAATCAATATCAAACAGCCATGTTGGCCCAATTCCCGCATCATTTGGTTTGATTTCAAGAAAGTTTACATGCAGGTTTTCCTCTACCTTTCTAGTTCTACTATTGAATACTCTAAAGGCCTTGCTATTTATAGAGTATCCAACTAAAAATCCCTCATCTGTCTTGCCATCAAATTTTCCTAAGTAATCAAGGGTGTTAAGAATAGTAAATGGACAGCCAAAAGGTCTCATAAAACTTATAATAGGTGTTCTACCAATTAAGAGTTCATAAGGTGTCTTATTATGAGGTTTAGTCACTAATACCCTGTTTTGTACATAACAAGCAGTATTAACTGCTTCAGCCTAAAAGGTTATAGGTAATAGTGAATCTGCCAACATAGTTCTAGCTGCCTCTATGAGTGTTCTATTCTTTCTTTTAGCCACTCCATTTTGTTGTAGAGTCCTAACATTACTGAATTCCCTCTTAATCCCTTTTATTCCACAAAACTGATTCATGTCATAATTTTTAAACTCAGTCCCATTGTCACATCTGATGATTTTAACTTTGTGATCCAATTGGTTTTCTATTCCTGTTATGAAATCTTTAAGGATTCCACAAGTCTCATCCTTTTTAGCTAAGAAGAAAACCCAACTAAATCTGCTATAGTCATCAGTGACCACTAGGCAATACATTTTACCCATAATACTCTTTACAAAAGTTGGTCCAAATAAGTCCATATGCAAAATTTGTAAAGGTTGGCAGACAGAATTCACAAGTTTGGACTTACAAGTGGCTTTGTGTTGCTTTCCTTTCTGGCAAGCAACACATGTATGGTCATTTTCAAAAATCTTTAAAGGCAAACCTCTAACAAGATTACCTTTCACAAGTTTATTTATAGTTTTAAAATTTATATGACCAAGCCTCCTATGCCACATCTTAGACTCATCATTTGTGGCCTTTGCAAATAAACAAGTCAAACCTTTAGATGGAACAACATTCTTTAAATCAAAACTGTACATATTATCCTTTTTAGGAATCTTAAGCATTACTTGACTTTCATCAGGTAGCTTAAATTCAGGAGAAAGAATAAGACATTCAGATTTAGTGAAAAGAACACTGTTTTTCCTTTCACACATCTGTGAGACACTAAAGAGGTTAAACTTAAGTTCCTTCACAAAGTACACATCTTCAAGTCTAATTTTCCAGTTCTAATTTTACCTTTACCAGTTATTTTACCTCCTTTAGAACTGCCTGCAAATGCAACAAATCCTCCATCATAATCTTGATAATCTATGAGATATGACTTGTTGCCAGTCATATGCCTGGAGCATCCACTGTCAAATATTCTTGTATCTTTTAAAGCAACTTGTGGATCACCTTGCATATCAAACAAAAGAGAATTAGTTTCTCTTGGGGACCCAAGCCATTACTGACTTGAGTCTGCCTGTTGGATCAACATAGTCAAATTGCTTACAAATGTATGATGCACTGTTTTTGGAGACATGATCAATAACCTTTCCTGTTGATCTCCAAACCCAACATGCTGAGGACTTAACAGCATTAATCCCTTGTTTTCTAACAGCACTTGTAACTCTTTTTCCCTCAACAGTATTAACAAAATTTATTTTAGCAGTATTAACTTTGTTAGACAAATTTCTGTTTTTAAGTGCTATTTGTTGGTAAAAAGGTCTCCTAAATGGTGAATGTGACTTTTGAAAAGCATTTGGTCTTGGTTTTGCAACATTCACAAAGGTTTTTGGTGCAGCGGTATTAATAGGCCTAGCAGTACTAACTGGTACTGCTACTCTTGAAGAGCTTTGCCTAGCAGTATTAGTTGGTACTAAGCCAGACTTGGTTAAAACTGCTGTTGGTGCAAAATTTCTTCTAGAATTAGAGAAATTTTGATGATTAGTCCTCATAGCATTATTCCAAACTGGTCTAACTTCCCTTTGACCAGTTCCCTTTTGTTCATTGTTCAACATAGGTTTTTGTACCATCTTTTTATCATGAAAATCACAGTCTTTAATTAGATGGTTAAAACTCCCACACACAAAACAAGCTTTCTTTGTAACTTGAAATCCAACTCCTAATTTCTAAGTTTTCTTATCATTCCAGTTTGATCTGTTATTCCTAGGATTTTGACTAACTTTCCTAGGTTGATTAGCTTGCTCAGGTTTATGTTGGACATTATCAGATTCCATTGCTTCAAACTCATCCTCATCACTATCAGAAAACCATTCTTCAATTATTGGGGCATCAGTAGTTTTCTTAGTCTCATTAGAGGAGTTTTCACTAACACTTTTATTGGCTTTTAAACCATAGCCTTCAAATTCAGGCTGTTGGAACTCCTCAAGACCAGAGTTAGATAAATCAATAGTTGGGGTGCAAATAAGCCTGTAGGTGGAGGTGCAACAACATTATAACTTTCAAACCCCACACCTTTTCTATTGTTATCAGAAATTTGACTCCCTATCAATTTGTCTAAACTCTTAGAAGCATTTTCAAAACTCTCAATTTTAATCTTATTACTCTCTTTTTCTTTCTTAAGATTTTCTATCTGTGCATTAAGAGCAGTTATTTCTGAGTCTCTAAATGAGGCATATTTTTTTAAAACTGCAATTTGGTCACAAAACATAGCCTCATTCTTCTTGTAGAAGACAAGTTGTTCTTCTACAGAGGCTAGACCTCTTTTATAGGTAGCTAAGTCAAACTCCGATTTATTGAAATCTGTTCTTAACTTATCATACTAAGTTTTAAGAGTTTCATATTTTTTAAGACAAGTGTTAGAACAAGTTTTGTCATTGAGTACCTCTGAGTCTGAGAAAGCCATAAGATCCATGTTGGTAGGGACTTCCTCATCTTCCATAAAACTCCAATCAAAACCAGCTCCATCAATGGCTACTATAGCTTTGGAAGAAGTTTCTTCTACATTCACAGTTTTTCTTGAGTTGTCTTGATTCTTTGGTCTGCTTTCTTGGTGCCTTGTACTTCTGCACTCCCTTGTGAAATATCCCATCTTATGACAATTAAAGCATTCTACTTTTGTCTTGTCATAACCAGCAATATCACTTCCATTAATAGTGATCTTCTTACTTGTTCTTTGGTAATACCTTCTAGCTCTCATACTCAGCAGTGCTAATTGCCACTTTAAATCCATTTCTTCCAAATCATCCTTATGGATTTGTTCTAGGTCTTCATGCACAAGTTGAGACCCATTTGGTTGGTTGGCCAGAAAAGCATAGACAGTAGCATCACTCAAGTTAGCAGTGTTATCATTGAGACTAGCAGTAGTAATAGGTGTGCTAGCAGTACTAACTTGAATATTAGCAGTATTAACTTCATTGGTACTGCTTGGAGATGACACAAATGCCATATTCTGTGAGCTTGAATTTGAGCTTGATGATACAGTTCTTTTGACCTCTTGTTCAACAATCTTAAAATTGTTGTAAAGATCATCAAAGCTCATTGTGTCAAGATCTGGTTTGTTCCTCCAGACGACAACATGAGTGTTCCATTCAGCAGGCAAACTTCTCAATAACTTTAAGTTGAGATCTTCTTGAGATATGTTTTCACCCAAGATGGCCAACTGGCTCACAATTTTCTGAAGCTTGTTAAAGATAGAGTCAAGAGACTCTGTGCTAGAAGCATTGAAGTTTTCATACATCTGCTTCAGGATTGTCTTTTGTGTCTTCCTTGTGGCATCATTACCACCAAATCTAGCATGTATGGCCTCAAACAAAGTCTTGGCATCCTTGTATTGACTGAATGTCAATAGATGTTCATTGGGAAGTACCATCAACAACATGCTTCTTGCTTTTACATCATTCTTCTTCTGGGTCTTCTCTTCAGTAGTAACTGGACCTGGTATTGATGAAGTAGAGGTACCATCTGCATTAGCTGTTATTCGAGGTACAGGTTGAAAAGAATTGCCATTCTCTATGACATCTCATAGAGCATAATCTTGAACTTGAAAGTATTGTTCTATTCTTAGCTTCCACATCTCATAGTCACCCTGTTTGAGAAGGGGTAACTTTGCAACAGCATTGTTTTGGGTAGATTCTAGATCCATCTCTTTGTGTGAATAAAAAGTTCTTTCTGATTGTTTCTTCTTGATCAAGGTTTCAGAACACAAGCTCTGATACCACTTGTAGATCCCCTTTGAACAGATCTTTGATTAGCTTGTTAAAGCTTTAGTTATCTTGGATAAATCCAAAACAACTATGATAGAAACCTTTTTGTATATATAAAGATTATGCAGAATCTAACCTTTATACACTAGAAGAACAATAACACAATATAATAGTAACACAAGTACTTTCTCTCAATCTCACAATATATTGAATGATTCACAAAACAACTATATGTTTTGCCTAACAGCTATTTCTAGTTTTATCTAACTATGCCGTAAGGTTCCTTTTATACACCAAGGAAACCCTAATGGGCTTACAAAATGTGTTAAGTGATCATGCATATCTATTCCTAATTTATCTCATGCATATCACATAAGCAGTACTAACTATAATAACACTAACAGTACTAACTATATACTGGCAGTACTAACAATGTACTAGCAGTACTAACTATCACTAACAGTACTAACTATTACAACTAGCAGTACTAATAACTTAGATTATTTTCTAAGTTCTTCAACAGCAGCACTATCTTGAATCACCAGTACTAACTTCCAAAGCTAGCAGTATTAAGTTCTTTTAGCAGTACTAAGTTGTAGAATTCCATAATTCCCAACACTAGGGATATTGAAATAGCAGGGGTCCTACACCTCTTGCAAGATGGTCTCGCAGAAGCAGCTGCTGGTGTGTCAAAAGAAGTATCTGATAGAGAATGACCTGATGAAGTGCCTGATGAATCTGATGAAGAGTCTAAAGAGTCATCTGATGAGAAATTGTCTAATGAAGAATGATCCTCTGAATATCTCAATGCAAGTCGGTGCGATGGTAATGGTCCATCCCTCTTCCTTGTCATCAACATCTTACGTACACCGTTAGGCTGGGTATGGTAAGGTCGTCCAAAAGGAATCGGCTATCCTGGTAAAACGAGGACAGTTAGACGACGAGACAATCCGGGTGGTGCGGGTAAAGTCTGGTGGATAGTTTGTGTAGCATCAGCAGGTGGTAAATCATAAGTGGGTGGTAATGTCTCAATTGATGATGAGTGAAGGGTTGCCTTGCTCTTCCATCGAGCAATGACACTCTGGTGTGAGTCAGGTGATGCAGGTCTATCAAAAGAGTCACTATCAGATGAATCAGTGTCCAACAATAGGGAAGTATGTGGTAAGGTGGGAGCAATAGGTGGGATAGTAGGTGTCTCAACAGGAATCAGTGGAGTGTCATCATGAACAATAGGTGGATCAATGACATGTACAGTACCTAGAATATCAGTAGGGATCGTGCCAAAGAAGATAACCCGAGCAGTGGACGTCCCCACGCTTTGCTCTGAAGAGTCCGAAGAAATCGAAATGACAAAAATAGCCATAACATCCACAAGCAAAAGTTCATATAAATCTCTTTATATCAACCATGCATGATGCAGGGGAAAGTAAAATAATTAAATAATGCGATGCACGATATAATATAGAAAAATAGAGATATGATATGCAAATTAAGTATAGCGATATGAAATTATTACTTACGTAAAATAATATTATAATTATCGTATACGAAAGGCAAGAATAGGAACACATAAAAGCACATATAATTTCACGTAAGGATCACATATTGGTTATAGACCAGACCTAGTTATACTACCTGGTTCTCTATAACCTTGGCTCTAGATACCAATCTGTCACACCCCCAAATAGGGTCCTGACGGGATAGATAACTGGAGGCGTGACTAGACACGGATATCACAATCACAAGTTACAAAGAACGACCTCTATAGGATACCATTTGGAAATTCATACTTGTTACGTTAAAAAGATAAATAGTCTTACAATAATCTCATAATAAGACTTGAAAATGGCTGACACATAGTGACTCACGTATTCTTACTCCTTTTTACTTTTAAATAAATATAAATATATAACAAGGATCAAAATCCACAAAATCAATGAAACCGGAAGTAGTATAGAGTGTTTCCGGGTCGTTATGTCCCAACAAGGCTTGAATGGAAAATCGAATGACGAATTGATAATCGATGTTTGAATATGACAAGGATATGATTGGGCACTAAACCTAATAAGAAAATGCACGAAAAGATAAGCAAGGAAAATAAGCTAGAGCATGCATAAAGGCTAGGAATGGTAAAAACACTAAAAACTTTTATACTAAGACACAAATAAGCTCAAATAAGCTTAAGACAAACCAAATAAGCTAGACTAACTCTAAATAAGCAAATTTAGCTAGCAATTAAACTAATTTAAGCAGGAGAAACTCAGCAGTACTAACAACAGTACCAACAGTTTTAACTAATAGTACTAACTTGGAGTTAGTACTGCTAGCTTTAACAAAACACAATGAAACAAGAAATAAGCAAATAAGCTAAAAAGCTAAAAACTAATAAACTCTTGAAATTACTTTGAAAAGGCAAACAAGCTTAGAATAAGTTCTATTAAAGATAATGAACGAAAATGGGCTTAATCTACTCTAAAAAGCTAAGCAAATCTTAAATGAGCAGAAAATAAACTCTTGATAATTTACTTTGAAAAGGGCAAAACAAGCTTAGAGATAAGTTCTATTATTATTAAAGATTAATGGAACGGGAAAAATGGGTGCTTAATCTTACTCTAAATAAGGCTATAGCAAATCTTAATGAGCAGAAAATATAAGCGAAAAAATAAAAAATAAGCAATAATGAAACAAACAATACTAACAGTTTTTTAAAACTACCAGTACTAATCCTAGAGTTAGTTATGCTAGCTTCTTTGAGTTTTGTTACTGTGCTAGCTTTTTAAAATCCTTACCAAAAAGCGAACTCGCAGTACTAACTATGGGTTTTAGTACTGCTTGTTCAAACACCCCTTTTAATAAGTTTTCACAAAAAATCATTTTTCTTTTTATATTAAGCTGATTTGGTCCTAAATTATTAAAAACAGATTATCAAATAACAAAACAAGACACTTATAAGCAGACTCAATCAAGAATAAGCACTTCAATAAGCTAAATCAATCTAATAGTATTAACTAAACATACTACCAGCACTAACTAAGAAAGTGACACAAACTATTTTTAAACTAACAACTAAGCAAGATAAGC